>JABBWA010000088.1:0-197429 GCA_016628065.1 Suillus lakei | reverse complement strand
TGGAATGCCTACGCTGGAGAAGAGTTCGGTGAGCTTCTGTTTGACAATCTTGCAACATTCAGTCAAGTACTTATGCGACATGGGGTGAACTCAGATGTTGACCTGAATAATGATGACAATGATAGTGAGGGGGAGGCGAAAAAAGGCAGGAAGAAAAGGCAAAAGAAGGACGAATATCCTTTGGAGGTGGATAGCTATGGCTTCCGGTCATACCGGACGTGAAAGAGCTGACCTCGAGAGAAAAAGCGTCTTATAAGGACGTTCCTCACAAAACACTACAGTCAGTTTCACAAATGATGCGTCTGGAGAGTTGATCAACTGACCGGCGATTTCTCAGGGTTGTGCAGCCAACAACCAAAGGCGTCTGTGCCTTGGGCCTCAGTGAGGAAGGCTCAGGGGGACTTTATTGCAGTCAAGTTTTTACCTACCGGCTGGAAGCTTGACGATCCGTCAAAGATTCGGTTGGCTGACGCTGACCGGCTGTTGGAATTGTGGTGTCAAAGACAGAAGGACCATGTTCGCCCAACCTTTGAATTTAAAGGCTGGGAAGGTGACGATAAGACGATGAGAGAACCGGCAGAGGCGACTTCCGGAAAGGGTTCTGACACGAGACGCAAGAATCCGGTGAAAAAACATACCGGAAAGCGCACCGGGAGGGTGGAACAGGAATCGAGTAGTGAGGACGAAGATAGGATGACGACGACGATAAGGATGATGACGAAGATAAGGATGACGACGAAGAGAAGGACGATGATGATGACAATGGCACATCGCCACCTCCAATGTCAAAACCTGTCAAAAATCGCCTACCGGTCAAGAAATCCAGGCCGGTCAACGCACGCAGCACTAGTCCGGCTGCATCTGCTGCAGAGCACGAAGATCCTTGCCCACCGGTCAAGACATCCAGGCCGGTTCCATTACCACCTAAATCAAAATCAACCAAGAAGCGTGGTAGGGTTGGTCACATTCAATCTGATTTAGAGTCGGACAGTCGGTCACCAGGAAAGAAATCCAAGCCCAACAACGCCAGCACCGGTTCCGCGCAATCAACCGGTCATCGTGACAACCATCCTCCGCCTTCAAAGAGTCGTGCATTTGGTCCTACATCCGGTGCTCATGGCAAGAAGAAAAATCACAAGGGACCGGTGCCCAAACCAAAGGCCACCGGCAAGAAAGCCAAAGGACATGAAGCCCAGACCACCAATCATGAGCCAAAGCGCTCTCTTAGAAGTGCAAAGGCCTCTTACAAAGCTCAGTATATGCAGTAGTAGTAATGTGGATTTTTGCATGCAATTCGTCTAGGGTGTAGATAGCATTTGACCGGAACTACATACTTCATGTTGCAAGTCGAGATATGGATATCAGTTGACATGCCAGCAACAACTCTTGTGTGCTGTCAAGAACTTGCTGTCTTGCAATGGCCTCGTCCGGCGACATTGCATTGCTCGCCCGGTCCATGTCCAACCGGTGCATTGCAATCCGCAAATCGCCTACAGCCCGCTGGATTACAAATCCAATGGGATCCGGTCGAATGACAGCAACTGAATTTCAACAGTCAGTACAATATCTGAAGCAACAGGAATGCTTACAAGATTGATCCGGGTCAAATTGTGCCGGATCCACATCAAAACCCATCTCCAGAGGGTTGTCATCCGGCATGATATCATTGGTGTCGAAGCCCATCTCCAGTGCCCCATCTGTGTGTCCGGCCGGATCGCTAACGTCGATGTCGAACCCCATCTCCAGAGCCCCATCTGTGTTACCGGCTGAATCACTGACGTCAATATCAAACCCCAAATCTAGCACATCTTCGACGTCCGACTCTGGTGGAAATCCTAATTCCAGCATCTCGTCATGTGACTGTTCATCGTCAGACATGGTGGGGAATTGCATATCCAAGATGTCCGGCTGTGGGTGGTTGCGAGTGTCGGTTATCCGGTCGTCATCTGACGCGGGAAAACCCAAGTCCAATGACCGGTGGTCACCCTCGGTTTGGAAGTGGACGGCCTTCAATCCATTCCCATCCCCCAACCGGTCATGAGCGGACAGGACATCCAGGTCTTCAAAGGTAATGTGAATGGTCTTTGCTACACATGAGATGAACTCACATTCACCCATGCTTGAACAATCCATCAAAGGGTTGTTGTAAGTGCGCTCATCGCGCCCTGGCTGTAAGATGTCAAATACTAGAATGCCGGATAATGTCAACCGGTCCATTGTTGTAGTAGATAGATTGTTACCTTCATCCTCACTAGACACATGTAGGTCATGCTGGGCCTTGGCTGACGGTCGCATCCTTCTCTTTTTAATTTTAATGAGGGGGTTATATAAATCCGCGGCCTTCATAAGATCACCGGAAGAATAGACGTTCTGCTGCAGCCTGTGACCGGATGATGTTTTCACAGGTTGGGTAGTTACAATTGATTGATGATGACGTGTCAGCCGCACAATGTGATATTCAGATTTAAAAATAGACACTTAAAAATAGACGCTGACAGCGAACAATGGACTCGGATATTTCCGGATCGGGCCGGGCTGCCGGTTGCCGAAATTTTCACAAGTGTGGTTGTTTAACACGTCTCTTCCGGATTACTTGTCCACTAAGTCTCTACTGCAATCATCTCCCTGCCATGTCTTCTCACTCTACCTCTACTTCTGCATCTGCCGCTGCCGCTGCCAACCAGGCTCTCATAGCTCTTGTCACCCGGCTCACTGAGATGGTTCAAGATGTCAACCGGTTGCCGTCACAAGAGGAAAAAATGGAGTTGAGCCGGAAGATTGCGCGTGAAGTGGTATGTTTCATTACCTGTCAATTGTCTTGATTGATACTATGGTCACATAGAATGATGCAATTCGCACCTATGGGAAGGAGGCTTCCTATGTTCCCCCAAACCTGCTGTCACTTGCAGCTGAGATCTTTCGCGCTCAGAGGCGCACCACACAATTGGTGGAAGTACCGGATTGGACCCGTCTTGGGAACAATCAGGACATGTGCATGAAGCACCCATTGTACAGTAAGACATTGGGTGCTGCACCACCTATTGCGTCTGCAGCTCCTGGTGAGTGTCTTCCTCCTCATCCCACCTGTACTCACACCTGAGACTGCAGTAGCAACTGCACCGGTACCGGTACCGGCACCACCACCTGCTCCCACACCTGCACCACCACCTGCACCTGCACCTGCACCTGCACCTGCACCTGCACCTGCACCTGCACCTGCACCTGCACCACCACCTGCACCTGCACCTGCACCACCACCTGCACCCACCCCTGCACCTGCACCGGCACCACCACCTGCTCCTGCTCCACCACCTGCTCCTGCTCCACCACCTGCTCCTACCCATGCACCGGCACCACCACCTGCACCCACCCCTGCACCTGCACCTGCTCCACCACCTGCTCCTACCCCTGCACCGGCACCACCACCTGCACCCACCCTGCACCTGCACCTGCACCACCACCGGTACCGGTACCGGCGCCTGCGCGAGATGCCAGCATTCGCATGCCAAGACGTGCAGCATCCGGTGAAACTGCACCGGCAGGGTCGTCGACGACGCGGAAACGTCGACTCAGCACCAGCCCTCCTGTCCCTCGTGGCAACCGGTCCCGGAAGCCTGTCGTCAAGTCGAAGGCAATCTTGTCCGACACTGATACTACTGACGGTGAGACGGTGAAGGGGAAGGGGAAGGCAAAGGTGCCGGAAGTTGAGGGTGATGAGGACAACGACGTGATCGATGTCGATGACCTTCCGGATGCTCAGGTAAGTGTTTTGCTCTTCCTACATTCGACCTTACTGACGCTGACAACAGCCCCGGAAATCAACGCGCAAGGCTGTTGTCCCTGCAAAAAAGCAGGGCAAACTGAAGGCAAGTCGGTTTGTTGCGATTGCAGAGGATGATGAAGATGAATTGGAGGAGGATGAAGACGCACAAGGCAAATCAAAGGTAAGTTATTGATTTATCTTTATATCTACCGGTCCATCGCTCATCCTGGTGCAGGCCACTTTACGTCCAGGGAAGCGACAAAAACTGGTAAGATTTGCTTGTATATGCGAAGATCGAATACAAACTGACATTACTCCATAGTCCAGCCAGTCCAAGGTCAAGACCACCGGCAGGAAGACCAAGGTACAAGAGCCGGTGAGTCCTCCGGTCACTGCTAATTTTTGCCATGCTGATTTATCATAGCCCCGCGCTGACGGACCTCTGCCGCCTTGTCAGAGATGCAAGGCGAAGAATGTGGAGTGTTGCCCCCGGTTAACGAAGAAAGGCGATGTCGCCTCGACATGCACGTTGTGCCACGTCTGGAAGATGGCATGTATCCGGCCGGATACAGAGAGTTCCACCGTTACCCCCACCACTGACACTGCACCACCTGCCGCAATCACCACACGCTCTAAGACGACCCGGTCCAAAGCGACCGGCAAGAAGATGGTGGGGAAATCTAATGCGAAAGGTAAGTCTTTTGCTTCCGGTTGCTTTATGTTTCTCACCATGCTTGTAGAACAGAAAATCCGGCAACCTAGTCCTATCGAAGAGGAAGACGACAACATCGAGATGTTCGATGGCACTGTGGGTGTGCCGGGTGCTCAACAGCAATCCGCCCCTTTGGCGTCAGCAGACGATTTCCCTGCGGATCACTGGATCGAGCCCGGCACTGACGAGTTGCCACCTCCAGCTCCATCACCGGCCATGGCCTCAGAGGACGACATCCGGTTCTCACCATTACCTGTCGTCCACACCCCACCCATCCGGCACCCCCTTTCTCATGACCAGATGGAGGCCATGTTGGCCCAAATTCGCGTTGAGATGGAGGACCTTCGTACACGCGATCGATTGGAAATCGACTTGCGGCAAGATCGCCTGGAGCGTCGCATGGGCCTTGCAGAGGCATCTGACAGTGCAATGTCCATGCAGGTGGACGAACTCGAGCGGGATATGCAGGTGCAGCGTGGACTCCTCTCTGAGTGCACCGCCGAAGTGAGAGGCATCGTCAGGTATCTGAGGGAGCATAGATCTGCTCAAACACCAGCATCAACTCCTCCGCCGGCATTCAACCCACCTCCCATCACAGCTCCCGGCCCATCCATCAGTGCATTTGCCCGCACTGTCACCAACAACGTGTTCACCCCGGATGTATCTTGGATGGGTGCCCAGACCGGTGGTGATGCGTTTGGTGACACTGCAGACGGCTCACCGGTCGCAAGGCTCAACCGGGTGTCATCTACTCCCACCAACATCCCTCCATTGACCATGGGGGAATCCAGATCATCTGTTCCTCCGGCTGGCTCTCCGGCTGGCTCTCCGGCTGTGCGATCTCCTGATCCCCCGGTTGCCGGTCCATCACGTATGCCGGCTGATGCGCAGTCCATCTCGGCTCCTTTGCCACGCCCGCGATATGGACCTCTATCTCAACAAGGTCGGTCAGTGAGTGCTAGATATGCAAGCAAGCCTTCCGGTGATGGGACACAGTAGCACACCATTCATGTTTTTGTATGTACCTGTCGTCTACATTGTGTTGTCGACCTTGCATGCTTTCAATGAATATGATTTGACTTGCATTCAGTAGTATGAATACTGCGGGACCGGATGGCGTTCTGCCGGCTCATCTGTATCATCCATTTAATGTACTGGCTCATCCGGCCAATCCATCTAACACGACCGGCTCATCTGTATCATCCATTTCATGTATCATCTGGCTCACCCGGCTAATTTGTATAGTCGATTTTCATATACTACCGGCTCAACTGTATCATCCATTTACTACCGTCTCATCTGTATCATCCATTTTCATGTACTACCGGCTCATCTGTATCATCCATTTAATGTACTGGCTCATCCGGCCAATCCATCTAACACGACCGGCTCATCTGTATCATCCATTTCATGTATCATCCGGCTCATCCGGCTAATTTGTATAGTCGATTTTCATATACTACCGGCTCATCTGTATCATCCGGCTCATCTGGCTAATTTGTATAGTCGATTTTCATATACTACCGGCTCATCTGTATCATCCATTTACTACCGGCTCATCTGTATCATACATTTAATGTACTGGCTCATCCGGCCAATCCATCTAACACGACCGGCTCATCTGTATCATCCATTTCATGTATCATCCGGCTCATCCGGCTAATTTGTATAGTCGATTTTCATATACTACCGGCTCAACTGTATCATCCATTTACTACCATCTCATCTGTATCATCCATTTTCATGTACTACCGGCTCATCTGTATCATCCATTTACTACCGGCGCATCTGTATCATCCATTTCATGTTCATCCGGCTAATCCGGTAAACACTACCGGCTCATCTGTATCATCCATTTCTTCTTCACCGTCAATACTGGAAGAAATTTCCACCATCTACCGGATGGGATATCATCAAGCTGTACCCCCGGCCCACCCGTCTTCCATTGAGTTTACCCCCCCCTGGCCCACCCGTCTTCCATTGAGCTTACACCCTCTGGCCCACCCGTCTTCCATTGAGCTTACACCCCCTGGCCCACCCGTCTTCCATTGTGCTTACTCCCCCTGGCCCACTCGTTTACATTGCACACCATTCAGCCGGCCCACTCGTCTCCATCGGACACTGCATTCACTGCTATTCATAATAGACTATACACTACATTCCTATACCACCATCTACATTATATACCACTGGCCCATCCGTTACAAACAGGTACGCACCACACACCGGCCCACTCGTCTAGCATGGTACACTTATTGCCATGGGCCCACATGGGCTGGCCCGCTTGTATTGGTACATTGTCACCCTTAGCTGTCCGTCTAATACGGGTAAATTCACTGAAGGGGCTCCTGCAACTGACTGAAAGTTTAACTTTGCAGATCAGTGCACAGAGGTGTTGGCCAAGTTGCCGAGTGGCACTTTGTGACTCCAAACATGAGCTTGCTCCTCCTGTCACACCATGCATCTCAATAGTACAACATTTGTGTCTCTCAACACAACTCAGTTTTCATGTCAGAAAAAATTAGGACAGTGTTAGAAGGCAATGGGAAATTGCTATTAAAATTCCTGAATTTGTTGGTGCATGTAATGGCTTCCCTCTGATGAATTGGCGTGGAAGGTGCATGTTCTGAGCAGTATTTCACTGCCACAAGCACTTCTAGTCCATTTTTCGTGGAATAAAAAATACATACAGCAAGCTATACATTAATCATCCTTTAGAATCATTGTGTGAAGGAAATGAGTGAAAGGTGAGTGTGCTACATTGTGATTTGCAACTCTGGGACATTTTGCAACACCAGGCCAAAAGATACGTCTATCAGCATTGTCAAATTTATTTAATCTGTCGCCGTTGAATAGATATTGTATTATTCACGTTTGGTCACGAAAATGTAACGTTTATCACGTGACATTTGATGTTTTCCCAAGAGGTCTACCTTACAAGACCTTCAAGTGCTCAGGCCACAGTCTAAATTCGAAAGCACGAACTCTCAACTCAACTCTTCTCTTCCTTGTCAACCACCATGTCCCTCGGAAAAGACGCAGACGCTTTCAAACGCGTTCTCCATCGTCAAGACTACACTTCATGGCACTCACAACCTGTACCACTCAACTCCTCTCCCTCTACACCCGCACCCGCACCCGCACCCACAATTGCAGCTGCATCCACGTCCGAGTCGACATCAACGCCAAGCACCAAGAAGAAACGACCAAAAACGAGTACGTCTAGCTCTAGTGTTTGTCCATTCACAGCGTTCTGACTTCCTTCACTTTCTTGTCCTTGTCCTAGACATCGTTTATTCGCAACCGGCGGATACTGGTACGGGGACGAATGTGAATACACAACTCGTGTATGCTATAGACCATCTCAAGGTGCGCATCGCTCTGCGTTTCCTTTCACCATGCTCGCGCTGATTGTGTTTGGGTTTGCGATGCAGTCGACGCATAACCCAATGCGACTCCAGGACATTGCAATCGTCACGAATACACCGCTCGAGACTGATGTGGTGCTGCTGGAGAAATTTAAGTCGCATGATCGTATTTTATGGGATCCGAAGACGGATTTGTATTCGTATCGGGTACGTTTCGTTGCGTTTCGCTCCTCTCTCCTCACGGGAGTTGTACTTGTACTGACGCACGCACTATACAGCATGAATTCAGCTTTCGGAATAAAGCAGCGCTCCTCACAGAAATCCAGCGTCAGACGCGGAAAGGCGGTGGGATACCCGTGCGTGCGCTTAAAGAGTCTTGGAAGGAGGCCCCACAGGCTATCGAGGAGCTGGAGAAGGAGGGAGAGGTGCTTGTTACGCGGACTGTGAAAGATGGTCAGCTACGGATGGTGTTTTGGAATGAAATCAAGCCGGATGATGAGAGTGGGGGGAAGCAGGTTGAGAAAGGTGCGTGCTGACTGAGGTGTGATATGGTGGTATACACCCTCTGCTGATTGTTTTGGACAGAATTCTTTGATTTGTGGCATTCGCTGAAGGTGCCGAATGATGTGGACTTGCTGAAGGCGCTGCATGCTGGTACGTGGTTCAACTATCTTTTTCCGTTCGTTTTCTGACAGACACATGGCGCATTTATAGAGGGGCTGCAGGCTACTGCGGAAGAAACGCCGATCCCGAAAGCGCCGTCGAACATGAAGAAAAAGGGAAAGCGCTCGGCACCGCGACAACGACAGGCCAAGATTACGAATACGCATTTGAAGGGAGAGATCGACCTTTCGCGCGATTATGAGAGGAAGTGATATTTTTCGCTATTATATGTGTTTGCATCTTTCTGAATGTCTTCCTCCCTTGTATCGTGTCAAAGAGAAGCATGGGGCGGGCGGGCGTACTTTTCGTTCTTTGGCGATTCTCGCCGATGTCTAACGTTGGTTTCGTTGGATGCAGTTATTACTTGTACTGCGAGCTGGCAGCTGCAGTTGGTGTGGCGAATAAGCTACGTATTCTCTTGCAGCAACTGCAGCTGTATCGGCGATGCTTTTGCGTATCTTCCTCTAGCTACACCCATATGGCAACATCCGCAGCTCCCTGTATATTATCCCTTTCATGAGTCACTCGGGCGTGTTTCCAGGCCAACAGCGTTGAGGATCACAAAAACAGGCGTAACGTATTATTTCATCAAGCGTACATGACATATAACAAATAAGATATCGAAGTCGTGCTTTCTTCACATATTAGACAACAGGAGAATGCTGCCCCCACCCAGGACTGCAGTAACGCCGACGATCAGAATAGTGGACACAGTGCTCAGGGAAACTCCGAGAGGACCGTCCCAGTTTGAAGGGACGGACAAGGTAACGAGGGAGGAAGGGACTGTGAAGCCTACGGATGAGCACGCGGTGGCGTATGCTGATAGACGGGGTCAATAAAGGGTGGAGATGGGAAAAGGGAGACGGTACCAGTAAGAGCAGCGGTTGAACCAGCGCGGGGATCGGTGCTTGTTGTGAACTTGGCGATCAAGTCGCTGAACATGCATTGCTCGCAGGAAGTGATGGACGTGACTGTGTTGGATGCGCAGAGGCAGGAATCATTGGCTGCGCACATCTGAGGATAGATTAGATAAGGAAGAGATGGAGGGGAGGGGACATACGGTGATCTGGGTGTTTGCATTGGTGCATTCAGTCTGACACTGACAGACGGTTAAGAAGGGAGATGGGGATGGAATAGTGTGCTCACGTCAGCCAAGAGGTATGCATCGGTGACGTTGAGGAATTGGGTCGCATCGACAGTTCCCACAGAACCACCAACAGCGATCGATAACGAAAGGGCTGCGATAACGTTATATACGGGGGCTAACGGGGAGAACGAAAAGACTGACCTTGACCAGCAAGCAAGAGAAGTGAAGCAATGGCAAAACGCATGACTAGCAAGCTTGGAGTGGGAAGGAATAAAGATATCGATAAGCAACCCTTGCACGAGTATTTAAATACAGAAAAATGCACTGGTTCTCTATTTTCGTTTGACAGACACAGGTCGATGAGAACGGGACGCGCTATCAATACAACCGATCTCCGACCCGCGACACACGTGATCTCATTGTTGACGCGAATATCCAAACCATCAACAATACACTTCCATCTAACAATCATGGCACCAATCCCATTCAGCGGCACAATCCCTTCAAAGAAGAAGGCTGATCTCCAGGCTATCGCAGTCGCTCTTCACATCAGCGACTCTGGAACAAAAGAAGATCTCCAAGGCAGAATCAAGCGTCATCTCGAACAACATCAGTCCAAATATGAAGATGACCCTACATTCTCTGGTTTATACGGCAAGAAGAAGAAGAGCGTGCAGCCTCCTATAGAGTCAGTCCAATCTATTTTACCAGTCTCCTTCTCACTCTCTTGTCAGGCGCTTCGTGCCCGCTTCACCAGACCAACCAGAAGTGAAGCTCCAGAAGAGCCCTCAAGTCAGCACTCGTAGTCGTCGTACCGTCGCGGTTGATCCACGTGAGGCGACCCCTGTCGACGATATGCGCAACGTGTCTATCATGCTCAAGAACTTTCCCGTGTCCCCTGACGCCGAGTCCACCCCTCCCGCGTCTACTAGACCTTCCCCCCAGAAGGAGCACCGCAAACCAGAAAGTGCCAGACCTGTCGCGTCTGTTCTAAAAACGCGTCCAGTCTCTAAACCTCTTGCTGAAGTCGCGCGCGAATCCCTCGTGAAGCTCCAAAACAGCGTGCAGAACCACACACAAACCACCTTGTTGACCACGCGTGCCGTAAGTCTCACCTTGTTGCACAAAATAGATCCACTAACCACGTGCTGTTTAGGTCCTCTCGGATTCCACCAATATCATGTTCCTCACTGCTCTTTTCGAGCTACTCTACGTTCTCTACATGGTTATTCCATGGCAGATTGTCGAGGTTAGTTTCGTGCACTCTTTCTCAGTTCACGCGCTCAACTCCCACTTTAGCTAGCACCATCTCCCTCCAGTCAGTTTTATCTCGCGATCCCCTATCCCCCCGCTCGCACCTTCTTACAACCATCCTTCTGGACCGTCCTAATTCACTGGTCGATACCTACCATCCTTGTCCCACTCGTATTCGGCCTCCTTGTCTCCTTCCACCCCGCTAATTCCACATCTGCCCGGATCCCTCGAGTCATCGCACTCGATCCGCTGTCAGCTTCTATCGCTCGCCTTGCAGCTCATGTCGCCTACCCCTTCCGCGCCCTTGAGACTACTCTCCAGGGCATAGATGTCATAGGTCCGAGATGGCGCCTCTTGACAGCGTCTGTTGTAGTTGCATTTGCGTTCGCAGAGGCTATTTTCAACGCGCCTGGTGCGTTTGCAGAGTCGAGGGTTCGCTTTCGCGCTGGCACTCCTAGGCGTACTGTCGCATCTGAAGACACCCTCGTCTCTACCACTGCCGATTCATAAGTCGCGTTTTGTGTACATTTACTAGCTATGTGACATGTGACAGCTCGTTCATGTGCATGAATATTTGAATGATTGATCTCTTTCTTTCTGTCTTGCTTTATCGAGTTGCTGTTTTGTTAGCGCCGCGACTGTATTTTTTTTATTCTTTACCTATTGGCATTCTATGACCTGGGGGTATTACTACTGCCACTACTAGCTGTTATTCTTTTGTCTGTGTCAACTCGCAGCATTGATGTTGATGCGCGCGAGTTCTTTTTAGTTATGTCGTGTTTCTGTACTTTCCATGCCCGTCGTGTTTGTACGGACACTGTCCAATATATGGATATGGATGTCGATATTACTATGTCATGTATCAGATGTCTTGGATACGTTCATGCGTCAATACCCCATCTTGGTCGTGAACTGATAGATGTTGTGGAATCTGGATGAGATAGCCAGTGTTATAGTCAGTTCTGCTATCCCCGTGAGCGTTGCAGTGATGACGACACCTCAGCACTTCAGCGCTATGATGCTAAGATAGAGTCATCGTCACTGAGACGCTCAAGCAGGTAAAAGTACGACTCGAGCATTTGGAATCGTCTATGAGGGATTCAGTGGGTCCAGGGTAGCAAAGGTTTTTGGGCTCCGATCAAAATGAACCTGCTGACAATATCATGATTACTCCCGTTGACTGTACCAGTCATGCATATGTGCATAAGTGCTTTTAACTTGACCCATGTATAATGATGCCGAGCGCTGAATTCCAACGCTTCAACTTGACTTCAAGTTTGCTTCAAGTTCTAATTGAAGTGTCTCAACTCCTTCATCGAATTCTATGAAGGCCTGCCTTGACCGACAGAACAAGCCCGGCCCTAGTGCGGGTCATGACACGCAACAGTACCGATGGTCCGTGGCTACAATTCAGTTTTGCCGGATTGCAGGGCTCGTCAGCTGGTTCGTTTTTTTTTTTCATTAATTGAGAAAGCGCTGGCAGCCCATTTCATAAGATGTCCCAGTGACCTTCACCGGTCCTTCCGCCTGTTGATTGTATGGTTATCCTTCAACACACGACGCGTGCAGCCGATATGTTACTGTTGCTGTTATGCATGCTTTCCTTTGCTCTAGGTGCGCTGGCCTTGGGTCTGTTCTCCGTCCGCCCCCAACTCCAGGGGGTAATTAAGCGTTGCTTTTAAATTAGCTGGCTCGTATTCGCCGGTGACAGCCTCATTCAGTAACAGTTCTTCATCGAGCTTCACAACGGCTTCTGCTTCTGCCACCATCCTAAGCGCGTCCACCACAGCTGGTGTCAACACCATTCCGCTCTCTAGTTATTTATTCGCTCCCTACCCTACACCTACTCTCAACCCTCGCCCCCCGGTTTTCCCTGCAACCGACCCGTTGAACCCTCCCGATGTCAGCAGCGATCCGCATATTGTACCCGATTTTGCGCCTGCGTGGGCTACTGCGTACCAAAAAGCCAGAAACCTTGTTAGTGCATCTGTTTTAATGCTCGATTGTTTTGAGGTCTTCCTTTCGCTGGTTTCATATCTTCAAACGCTTTTCATGATCACCTAACTGATGCTTATGTCGGCACGTGTTGAGTATGCTTACTTGGTACCCAGATATCGAATTATACCATCGAGGACAAAGTCAACATCACCACTGGACTCGGTTTGGTGAACGGCTTGTGCAGTGGTAACATCCCGCCCAATAAGGGCTTCCCTGGTTTGTGCCTTGAGGTACATAGCCCAAGCTTGAATGTATGAAGTTGATGTATTTGTCTGATGATTAAATAGGACTCGCCTATCGCCGTCCGTGCTGCGGATTTTGCGACTGTGTTTCCAGCTGGTATTCATGTAGCGTCTACGTAGATCATCACCCATCTCGCTGATGGAATTTTTTCTGATATGTATATATGACAGCTGGAATCGCGCTCTGATGCGTGCTCGTGGCTTAGCTTTGGGTCAGGAGTTCAAGGGTAAGGGCGTCAACGTTGCCCTTGGGCCTATGATGAACATGGGCCGCGTCCCTCAGGGTGGCCGCAACTGGGAGGGTTTTGGTGCTGACCCTTTCCTGGCTGGCGAATCTGCGTATGAGACGGTTTTAGGCTTGCAACAAGGTGGAGTACAGTCCTGTGCCAAGCACTTCATAAACAAGTTCGTCTCGTCTTCTGTTGTCTACACTCGTTTGCATCTGCATTTGTTCTTATCTGCCTGTCCCTCTAGTGAGCAGGAAAATTTCCGTTTGGTGGAATCATCGGATGTTGATGATAGGACTCAACATGAGATTTACGCGCACCCGTTCTTGCGTAGCGTCATGGCTGGCACTTCGTCCGTCATGTGCAGCCTCAGTAAGCTTCAATCATGCTTTACTTATGCCATTCGCATCATTTGAGGTTCTGGAACGCAGACCTCATCAACGACACGTATGCATGCAACAACGACAAGATGCTCAATGACGTCTTGAAGCGGGAGTACGGTTTCCAAGGTTTTGTTCTCTCCGACTGGTATGCAACGACGACGACCCTCGCCGCTGTTGCAGGGCTTGATATGACTATGCCTGGGGATATCTATAACTCCAGCGGCTCCTACTTCGGGGGTAACCTCACGGACTATGTGGAGGAAGACTATATCAGCATGGCTCGCCTGGACGATATGGCGACACGTATCATTGCTGCTTGGTATTTCCTTCATCAGGACGAGGATTATCCTGCGACGAACTTTAATTCGCTCGATCTGAATGATGAAGCGACTAATAAGCATGTGGATGTGCAGGCGGACCATTATAGGCTTGTGAGGGAGATTGGTGCGGCTGGGACGGTGCTCTTGAAGAATACAAATGGCGCGCTGCCGTTGGATAAACCCAGGAATTTGGTATTGATTGGAAGTGATGCGGCCCCGGGCACATATGGACCCAACACGTTGTCATTTAACAGTGGCAGCGATGGCATTCTAGCGTCGGGCTGGGGATCTGGGTATGTTGGCTCTCAGAAATACTAATAATTGGTATTGTTTCTGAGCACTGATGGGCGCCGTATAGGACTGGCACTTTTTCGTACCTTGTTTCACCTCTCGAGGGTATCCAGGAGCGTGCTCGCCAGGACGGCAGTAGTGTTTTCTGGGACTTTGACGACTGGGACATTGATCTGGCTGGTACTATGGCGCTTGGCCAGGCCGTCGCTCTCGTTTTCGTCAACTCTGACTCTGGTGAGGGGCTTTTAACTGTCGATGGCAACGCGGGCGATCGGTATGTTCTTACATCTTCAAGCGACAGCGATGTTCATACCGAGCCAGCAATAACCTCACCGCTTGGCACAACGGTGATGACCTCATCCTTGCTGTCGCCGCGCAGAACGACAATACCATAGTTGTCGTGAATAGCGTCGGTCCACTCATTTTGGAGCCCTGGATCGAGCACCCTAATATCACCGCCGTGGTGTGGGCCGGCATTCAAGGACAGGAAGCAGGAAATGCTATTGCTGATGTGCTCTACGGCACATGCAACCCCTCTGGAAGACTGCCGTATACTATTGCCAAGGATCCCGCTGATTATCCCGCACAACTCATCACTAATGGCTCTGGAAGCGATATTGTGACGATTGCTTACACGGAAGGGTACGTGAACTTGACTAGGGCTGTTTTAAGTGGAAGTTTAGTTCACGATCTTTATAGGTTATTCATCGATTATCGCCACTTTGATCAAGTGAGATTCCCGAATTTGCTTTGTGCTTTTATGTCTTGAATAAGAGGAACTGCAGGTGAATATCACGCCACGCTTTGAGTTTGGCTTCGGCTTGAGCTACACCACGTTCTCGTACTCCGACCTCGGCGTGGCTACTATTCAGTCGTTGGACGTTGATCAGGAAGATTTGATTATGGCGTGGGAGAACGGGGAGGCGTCGCCCATCGCTGAAGGGTCTTCTACTGCGCTTTGGTGAGATTTTCACAATCATTCAATGATGGATCTGCGGGCTGATAACCTGATATCGCTCCCAGGCTCCATGAGCCTGCTTTCCAGGTCACTTTCAAAGTCACTAACACTGGATCTGTATCTGGGACTGAAGTTCGTGAATCCTGTTGATTTACTCATCCTTATCATTGCGCTCAACTTCAAATAGATTTCTCAACTTTACATCCACCACCCGTCTTCCGCCGGCGAACCTCCTTCAGTCCTGAAGGGATTTACGAATATTGAAATCGGACCGTATGACACGGAGCATGTCTCTATCACGCTCTCGCGTTATGACCTGTCTGTTTGGGACGTCGTCGCTCAGGGCTGGCGTAAACCTGACGGTCAGATCTCGTTTTCTGTCGGTGCAAGTAGTAGGGACTTTAGGTTACGGGGCGTTATCCCCGCTTGAATTTGTAATTTGTGCTCGAGCGTTGGCAATCTACGTGGCACTAGTAACTAGAACGCAGTATGGGTCAAATTATCATTCGCCCAAGTGCTGAAATTCAATTACGCCGCGCATCTGCGTCACGGTCGTTGAAATTTGTTTCGCCGTTTACACGCGGCCTGAGAAAACAGAAGTTGTACCTCCAATTAATTAGAATCGTCGATGAGTTCAACGTTGAATATTTTTGGATAGATGATCCACGTCCAGAAACAAACTGCGATAGCGGTAGTGCTAACATTATGCATTATTCCGAACTAGTACGAAGTTCGTTTCCCTCGGGATAATTCTGCATCAGGAGCCTGAGTTCCGATTCCGGAATCCTCGTCTCAAACTCAATTGTGCACGGCTTGTCTGACTTCTCCCCGATCATCAATCCCATGTCATCCAATGGCTTCGTAGGATCCAGCGTGAGCTGGAAAGCCCAAAGAATAAGGAGTGAGTTGATGAACACCGATCTGTGTTGATCAAAGTGAGTGTGGAATACGATGCCAGTGTGTGTGGAAGGATAGCTTTACCTGCTTGCGACATGTTGACCGGGGCATACACTGAAAGGAATGTCGTTAAGAGAAGGAATAGCTGAAAGACGGTACTTACCGCCGACCAAAACCGTAAGGAAAGAATTTTAAGTCGTCTCTCAGGAGACCTTGATCGTCAATCCAGCGCTGAGGCCTGAATGCGTCAGGTTCTGGGTAAGCGTCTGGATCTCGAGAAATGGACCTAAGGCAGCAACTGTTAGATCCTTGGTAAGTTACCTTGAAGCACGATGCTCACCAATGGTTGCCGAATATCGTAGTCCCAGCTGGAATACAGTAGTTTTCCTGATGGGCCAGATCATCATTCGCACGATGAGTTGTTCAAAAATTACTTGCCCAAATTACGTCGTGGGTTGTTCTGTGAGCCAATGCTGCAGCGTGAATGTTTGTGTGAAATTTGGGTACGAAGCGAAACATGGATACATACCACCGGTAGGCAATGGCGGTCTCCATCTTAAAGCCTCGGAGATAAATGCTTGCAGGCGAGGAAGAGATTGTTGGTTGGAGAAGGTCGGCGCTTTAGTGGAGGAATTATTGAATCATAGCGCTGCAATAGCGGATCAAGCTACCTCGGTGCCTTCCGATGACTGCATCGAGCTCAGCCTGTACTTGAGCTTGCTCCTCTGGGAAACATGCAGCTGCCATGAGTACCGTGCATATTGCGGTAGAAGTCTTTCGCCTAGTTTCAGCCATATATTTTCGGAAGCAATAAAGTAACACCTTACTGTTTCGGATCCAGCTGCAAAAAAGGAACCACCAAGAAAGGCCATCTCAGTCTCTGATAAACCATAGAGATGGTTATTCTGGAGGATATATTTCACGAACGAAGAACCGATGTCCACGTCGCTCTGCTGTGGAATGACTGAGACATGAAGTGAAGATCGCAAAGGAAATACACACCATTTGCTCCCTCACACGGTTCAGCTGACCAAGGTTGAGTTTTTTGGTCCTCTCAAACCCCCGTTTTAAGTCTCGTCCATACCAAGGAAGATGTTTGAGCCATGGGATCGAGTCCACTAGGTAAGCACCAGGGCGCACGACCGCACTAATCGTCTTAACGAAACGACGAATTTCAACAACTGAGGAATCAGTCGCAGCTGTGGACGTAGTCTTCCCATAAGCAATTTTCATAATTGTCGTCGCAGCATAACTTCAAACCACCTGTAAGCAAAGGACTATCATAACCGAAAGATCTTACGTTACTACATGGTTCTGGAAGTTGTGTGGATCATCGAGAATGCCGAGAACTGTGTCCTTCACGTGTGACATTTGCAGGGGTTGATAGGTCTCAGCTGCTTTAGGCTGGAGATGCGTATGTAGTGCTCTGGATCACGTTGAAAAGTAAGATAGATAAGAGGAAGTAGTATCTCAGACTACCAACCTACGCATCCTACGGAACCTGTCCCCCCAGTATGCAAATCCGATGCCCATTCCGCCGCCAAACATTTCTCCAGCTGCAATCATGCGAGGACGGTCAGCCGTCAATTTGCCCTGATTCTCCATAATATCCACGGCAGCCTGCAACAGAATGTTGAGCCAACTTGATATGACGTGACTGAGTATGTGGGGACCGACCTTGTAACGGCCAACAATGACGATCTTCTCAAGTTTTGACCGAATGGTGATCAGAGGACCGTACTCGCCAATCCATCCCGCTATAGTGAGGGATGAGCTTATCGGCGATGAGACATAATCAACATTTTAAAATCAACGAGTTGAATGCAAAAACTGACTGGCGCTGCGGCAGGAAGTGCCCTCCAAGTCTCCAAGTGGGAGGGGAAGGTGGGAGAGGAAGGCCGCTCTCTGATTTAGGACGGTAAGCCCGAACAATTATTCCTACGACACCAAGACAAACCACAGCGCTGAGGACGAGCTGTGCATTGTCAGGCATGCGCATGTCAGGTAGTTGTAGCATGGTTGATAGGATGAGCGCAAAGAAGGATTGGAAGGAACTCACTGTAAGTCACAGTGCAAAGTTCAAGTTATGAATGGCGTTTTAATCACCCCATGCCAATGGAAGGGTCACCGGGGTGCAGATATGAAGTACTGCTGGCATGCGACAGTTCGCATACTACTTGGCAGCACTTAACCAGCACCGACGACGATCATATCCCATGGCACAATCTGAGCTACATCCAGGTATGATATTAAAGCAGTGGCACCGACGGATAAAGTAAACACATACTAGATCCACGATCATTGCCACAAGGATTGACAATGATACTGCCTATAAGCGATTGAATTGAGAACGCTGGCAAGAAACTTTGGGCAAGAATGTGTGGTGTGCCACAGTGGTGGGAGCAAAACTCAATACAAAGATACGGAAATATCCAGAGAGCCAGTAAGGACGGGCCACGCGACGGAGCCATAGGGGCGAAGTGTGAATCAACTGAAAGTAGAAGGTATCCTAGCATCACTACTAGTGCTACTAGCCCATATCATCTGCACAGGCAAGACATATCTAGATGATGACATGCAAATAACTGCCGGCTCGGTGGTCCTTCAAGACTCGCGTGGACGTATCATGCTCCTCTGTAGAAGGAACGACTGTCTTCCATCTATTGGCCTGCCGGGAGACTATAACATCTTCTCGATGACGCCCGCCACTATTGCCGCGAGAGGCTTAATTGCATTCCATATAAGTTATACCTGATCACAGACGAATACATACATGATAATTAGCAAATATTTAGCAAATGAATAGACTGTCTACATACCAGCCTACCAATGGTGAGAAGAAATCGTGGACTGTACATTGACCCTGGTGGTGAGGACAGCGAGGCTGGAGCCGTCGTCCTGGGCTGGAATGGAGACAATACCAGCGTCGGTAGATTTGTGCAGGTTAAGCACCAGCCGTGAGATGAGAGTAACGGACATGCTGGAGGTCATATCTGAAACCGATCTATATTGATTGCACGAGCCACTCACCAGCTAGTGAATGTGGCCAGACAGCCTCTGGTGGCAACCTTGCCAATTGTCAGGAAATAATCAACCTAGATATAAGATGGGATGTATATGCTCACTGAACCAAACTGATTCAAGCTGTGAGCGCGTGACTGCATCAATATTAATTCGTCGACTCACGTAATACGTCAGGATGTTCGGTACATTAACCAGTGCCATCACTCTGAAGGCATGCAAATCAGATTCGCTCGAATCATGATCTCTCAGAAGCAACCTCACCCGAAATACATCGTCCCTGTGTTCAGTCGATTCAGTGTTTACAATACAGATGCAACAAAAGATTTACCATCGCGAAATATGATATCAATGATATCTCTCCTAGTGACTAGAGACAACCGCAGCAGACTTCTGGTTTTGCATGTCCTGTACACTATGAGGATGAAGGTCAGTAATTCGAAGACAAATTCGGCCACCCATGCCAGCCCAACACCTGCGATTGCATAAGGTCGTGTCATCAAGTTGCATGCAAACGAGACTTAAAATTGACTGACGGGCGGCTCTGCAACAACTTTTGAGTAGGGACGCAGAACGGTGAAGAGGATGGCGTACGCATCTGCTGTATATATTTCATAGCAGCCAACTCCTGGCAATATGGTCGCATTGCCTGAAAAATGGCCAAACGTTCCCACCTAAAAACGGTCAGTATACCTCATATTTTAAAATTCCATGCAAAAACGTACAGAAACTCCTACCGCGAGAGAAAATAGTATAATTACCATCCAAGCAAGCAGGCGCTTGCTACCGCCGTAAAGCGCATAAGCGCGAATGGTCATTATGACTACAATCTTCAAGATATAAGATTTTCACAATAAACTTGTACTCACGGCAAACGATGACTCCTTGGAAAACAAGGGCCAGTTGTCTGTATAGCTCAAATTTCGAACAGCTAAGTTTTTGTCGAGTAAAACAACACATTCAAGAACCAGAATGAAACAAACCTCTACAGAAATAAGTTGTGAGCATTCGAGCACATGCATAACGAAATCATAGAACCTGATCTGAAATAGGCAGGAAATGCGAAACTAAGTTGGAAGTATTGACCACCAGAAGAGCGAGATAGCGATTGAGCAGAAATAACATTGCCGACAGGGCTTTCGGACGACGCCAAATAAAAGTGATTTCTTCTGGTAGGGTCGCTATATGGTCGTATATCAGGATACCTAGAATATTGTGTTATCGTCCTGAGACCAAAGATAAACCAAAGCTTTAGTACTATTTCCCGCCAGAATGGCATACAGACTGAACAACCTGTAAATACCCAATCAGCATCATGATACCTGGTCAAGCAATGCATGTATCACTCACATCTGTTGCGCTTCCGAGTCAATAGTATCCATTGAGATGAGCCAATATACAACAGCCTGAGAGAAAGTCGTTGAGAATGTACGGCGATCCGTAGCAATATACCAGCTGCATTTAACAGTCATTTCTGCAATCATTAATCAGGTGCTATGCAAATACACGAGGCTAACATTCGCGGAATCTGGCAGGTCGACGGCTCCAGAGCATCCTAGACGTAATAATGATATAGGGCTGTGCATCAACGCTGATTCATCGACATCTTCGGTCCATCAGAGTCAAGTTGCTAGCCTCTTAGAGAAAAATGTTTCGTAAACAGTACTGCTACACGAAACATGCCTTCCTTGCTGAAACGCAAGAATCATTGCCACCATGGCTGTGAAGGGCGATGCGAACAATAACTTGACACAGAATAACCTGTGGACAGAACACCTATTGCGGATATTGATGTGAACATAACGTTTCATGTTGAACAGACTTATCGTCAATCCATCCCGCTAAAGTGAGCCATGGTCTTATCGATGATAGGACACAATCAGCATTGGAAACTCAATAAGTCAAATAATAAACTTTACTGGCAAATTGGCAATGCGGCTCCAAGTCTCCAAGTGGGAGGGGAAGGTGAGACAGGAATCGCACGACGGTAAGCCTGAGCAATTACTCCCACGACACCAAGACAAGCCGCAGCACCGAGGACGAGCTGATGCAATCAATGTAACGAATGACTTTTAAGTACCACATGCCAATAGAAGGGTGACTCGTACTGACCTGGGTGCGAAACTACGTCCGCGGAGCCCAAAGGGAAGCGAAAGGCCGACGGACCCACAGGACAGGCGTCGCCTGCGAAGAGAGGAGCAAGGCCGCCTGAGGCAACAGCTTCTGATCCCGTTGATTTTCTATCTGGTTGTTTGAAAGTGATTTCCCGTTTCTTTCGCGGTCGATCAGCATTCGCGCTACAATAATCTACGTACTTGTCGAACAATCGTTCGTACGCGATTATACCCTGTGTATTGCTCAAACGCCGATATTTTGAATGGTCCCTGAAAATCAAGCTGAACATTTGCAGTCCCCATAGCACTTTGTTTACTCAACCACACTTCAGACCTCATCTAGTGCAACAGAAACAATAAAATCACTAGTGACGGGGGCGGGGGCGGGCGGCCCGGATCAGTGAACCGGTGAGTTCTTGGTAGCCATTATGTAAATTCCGGTGCTTTTACATTGCATTATATGACTTTATATTATCATGTGCCGGACTTCTTTTCGGCACATTACAATATATTGCTTCGACCAAGCAATGTAATCGGTTCACCAATTCTCTGATAGGCTAGGTGTCTCGTCGTTACAGTCGTTTGCATAATGATTTAGACAAACCGAGCGACTTCGTACCATATTTGTTTCTGTTTAGCAGGAACCAAAGTGTGACACTGTCACGCTACACCGCCGTTGCACCAAACATCCGCGACGATGCCTGTAGCGATGTCTACACAGCTGCGTGAACGTGTTATCATCTGGTACCATGAAATGCACAACCTATTGATGAAGTTGTGACGCTTTCAGGCCTTTCACGCGCAACTGTGTACAACATCCTTCAACTATACAATGATCATGGATCTCTACATAATCCACTTGTTCTACCCACTGGCCGCCATCGTAAATTGGAAGCTGGAGATCTCACGTACATTTAAGGGCTTCTCAGTGCTAATCCCACCATGTTTCTCGATGAAATTCAAGATCGCCTTGCTGAAACACGCAACATTGAAGTCTATTGCTACACTTTCTCGTACCCTTCGAAATCTTGCAATCACACACAAGATCGCAAAGGAAGCACTCGAACGTGATGAACTAGAAATTGTCCCTGCATTGGGGGACCCACAACATGAAGACGAGCAAGGTATGAAATGTTCTACTACTCATACAGGTGGCTTCCGTGGACTCCCGCAGCACTCGGGCATGGCTCCAGCACTCTGTGTAGTCCTTTGTTCAGCGACGGCGACTTCGAGAATCCAGACCGCGGTGCAAGTTGGATAGCGGTTGCCTAGCGTGACAAGTGTAACGTGTTTGTACTGAAAACATGACCAAATATATCAGCAGAGTAATTCGGTTGTCTAAACCATTATGCAAACGACTGTATATGGTGGCTCTGTGGTGGCTCGCGGCCTCGTGCTTCCAAGCCAATGGCTCTTACGGGAACGCAAACTGGTGAAGACACAGGACTGTGATGATGAAGAGCTCGACGTCGGCAGCTACCATCCTCTGCGAACGTATTTCAAGAAGATTAATCTCACCAAGTGGCTGCATTGAGAACTACAGCCCATCTCCACCGAAGCCAATACACATGCCCAGCACCACGACCTCCAACTCGGAAAATGTATATGAAGAGTTTATTGTATCTTCCCAAACTGACTTAAATTTACAGGTCCTAGTTCAAGTATTCATGTGAAGTTTGATATGAGCTAGTTGGATTTGGTAGTGCTCCCACTAGATAGCCGCTGGTCATAGATTCCCGTACTCGACCCCCCCATCGATGACAGTCGCTGTCACTTTGGCACCTAAAATCTCGTCCATGGGAACCGTCATAATATCGCGGTCCAGTACGACGAAATCAGCTTTCTTCCCGATTGAAAGAGAACCAAGAATATCCTCAGAGAAAGACGCATATGCAGTGTCGAGCGTCATGCCTTTGAGCGCTTCAGCACGCGTGAGGCGTTCGGATGGGTACCTGAAGGAGGGCGATCAATCACTTTTGAATCGGCGCATTTGAAAGCGTAACGGAATCCTACCATCCTCCAGGACCATGAGGCGAGTCGCCTTTTACAGAGAGGCGTGAAACAGCGGCGTAGAAACCAAGAAGAGGGTTGATACCCTCGACAGGGAAGTCAGAGCCAAGGGGTAATATTCTGTTTGGAGATGCGCTGTGGGGCATCAGTGTCGGCACAGTATGAAAGGAGAAGCAAAATTAACTCACTCGAGCAATGTTCGATACGCATACGCGCCTTGTATTCTCTTTGGACCCTATGAGAAGCCAGTTTGCTTTGCTCTAAGACGAGATGAAAAGCGGGGAACATACCAACCGATCCTCGGCATACCACATGTCACTCGTCCTGCAGGGCGAGGTATGTCAGCCAGACAGGTGGCAAGGCGTATAGACGGACTCACGCATGGGTCGGTTGTACACTAGGTATCACTGTGGAATTTGATACCATTGACAACGCGAACACGAAATAAGAAATGGAAGATTTCTTACCACCTAACTTTCCAGTCCGTTTGATATCATCCAATGTCAATATCTGCGCATGTTCGATACGAGGTCGCAAGGCGTCTATGGAAAACGAAGCATTGGCGAGCATATCCTCATAAATGTCAAGTACGACATGATTTGCCCGGTCCCCGATACAGTGGATGTTCTGGCGGTAAGGGTCAAATAGTTAAGTTGGTGCAAGGACGAAAAGATGTCATGAACGTCAGAACTCACAACTTGCCACCCATCTATCGATAACTCCCTTACCAACTTTGCGAGCGCTTCCGGCTGCACCCGCATGATACCGCTCGTTGATGGATTATCACTGTACTAAATCATTTATATCAGCACGACCATGCTTGAACCATGACGTGGGTGTGTGCTCACGGGCTCAAGCAGTGCAGCGCCGAACGAACCAAGCGCACCTATGTATTGAAGATGAATATAGGCACAAAACATTGATTCGAATAATACTAACCATCCGTAAAAAGTTTGACGCTGCGCACTGTCAGTCGTCCACCAAATCCATGCTGGATCAGTCTCGGGATCTGGTTTCCCCAGTAGTCATCAGAATTCACATTGCCCATGAGATAAAGCCGAAGCTGGTACGCATGTCAGAAAACTGTCACGCTCGAGAAGACAAAACCAACAGGCAGTTTTCGAGTCTCTGAAAGCCTGGAAGACGATTAATTCAAGAATTGGAGGGAAAGAATGTGTTACTTACTTCTTGTAGAATTGTATTTCTTCTGGGACCGAAGATGCGTCGTGTACGTTAGTCAGACCCACTGCGAGGGCGTCAGTAGTAGCGCGGGTGAAGTACTCCATCGCGTGAGCCTCGCTGAAGGGTTGTGACGGAATGAGATCCATAGCATTATCAACGAATATTCCTGTGATTCCATATATGCTTCAGACGAAGAGGCCCTGTTTCAAGAACAGAAGTCCTGAAGAAGAGAAACACACCAGTGGGTTTTCCGTGCTCGTCGCGAATAATTAGTCCACCATCGATGTTCTCCGGGAGGGGTGCCATGAGCTGCAGGACGCGATTGGATACCCAGGATGCATGGACATCGATGCGGGCGAGGGATATCCGCCGACCGCGAAGAAGTGGTTCCCTATCAAAGTCGTCCTTGAATGTTGTGAGGAGCTGTGAAGAGAGAAGATAGAGAGACATACAGCATGAGGGTATTGCGCTCCAGGCCATTTATTCTGGTCCCATCCCATGCCCTCTATCCATCGAGTTGGATCACTTAGAATGTCGGGGTGCGATATAACATAAGCTTTCAAGTAGCTCAAGACCTCTTTCATATCATCAGTAAAATGACTGTGGACTACGAAGTGAGTTGAAGCAAACCATTTACAGAGGTGCAGTCCTCCAAGTTAAGATTCATCTTGAAACCATAGTGCAACATATGAGCATGGGCATCTTCAAGGGTCAAGAATGAGGGCTCGAATTTCGAATTCAAGTTGGTGATTCGTACCAGTCAACCCAGGAACTACGATACTATCAGGGCGGATGGTTATCACTCTCAGAGACGGCTCGAGAAAATTGAGTGGCCAAGGTAAGTGGATGATGCCTGTCAGTGGGATCTCCGACCACCATCGTTCACGCCAGCGTAAGGTTATGTCCTCTGTCAGAAGAGCAGCGCATGAGTTGAATACGTCGACAAGGCAAGGTTGCGCGCACCTCGATCACCTGTGTCTGCGATGAGGGTGTCGTGCACAACGATGCATTGGACATTCGGAAGATCCGAGTCGACCGTGTAAATTGTGTGGTTGGCAGAACAGACCGCATAGTCTAAGGAATGTGTTTCAGGTTTAAGCCATGTCACGGTCACTCCCGTCGCTCCGAGCGCAACCAAGAGAGCGAGGGGCCATGATCTAGCCCACCAGCTTCGATGCTGAGGTGAATTGATACTACTATTAGTACTCTGCCCACTGGCACTCGCTGGCTTGACTGGAAGTGAGGAGGTCATGTCGTGCGAGAAAACAGGTAAAGCGAGTTGGGATACATGTAGAAGTAGTATGACACATTTGTGAAGCGCTACGATATACGTTATATTATGGTGTTCAAAGTCTATGCATATAGGCTGAGCTCGAGCAAGTTTGCAATTTCAATCTAGTCGGCTTAAACTTGGGACTTGTACGCACTTACGCACCGGCTAACATTTGTCATCGAAGTCTGACCCCTCAGCTTTGAGTTCAGCATGGCCCATCTTTTCCAGCTTCTTATCGAAATCGCGCTTTCGATATCCTGACACAATGCGTTCGAGTAGTTCCGAAGTAGACACACCCGGTGTACGCCGAGTAGGAATGAATTTACCTGAACGTGTGAACTTTTAAGGAGTAGAGATAACAGAAAGGGAACAGACCTTGTGCCTTTACGAAGGCATAGACGTCATCATGACCGCCCGACACGTAAGGGAGTTCATCGTGGGCAACGTAGTCGATATTCCACTTGTCGAGGAAAGCTTGGTCGAGCAACCATGGGGTGCGAGGAATAACTTCATCGACCCAGCGACAGTGCCGAACAGCCTCACATCTATATCAGTGATGATTAAGTATTAGGTTGTGGAGAACTGGAGCATCATACCGTTCAGCATGTGTCATCACACAGCGTGCTTTATGGGTGATGACGTCTTCATCGGAATTAACACCGACGAGAAGATGTACAGATGGAAAAGATAGCTTGGCTTGCCGTAATTGCAGAGCATGACTGGCTCGTAGGTCAGTATGATTGCACAGACGGACAGACGGACGTACCCAAAGTGAAATAGATCATATACTCCTGATACGAATTAGCACAAAGCTTGTCAAAATTGAAAGCATACGTACCGTCTGCAAAAACTCTAACAGGCCGATTCAGCGGTGGTTGGTTAATCTTGTAGGTCCT
This sequence comes from Suillus lakei, assembly GCA_016628065.1. Taxonomy (NCBI): domain Eukaryota; kingdom Fungi; phylum Basidiomycota; class Agaricomycetes; order Boletales; family Suillaceae; genus Suillus; species Suillus lakei. Next base: position 170,770 of record JABBWA010000088.1, on the reverse strand, counting down.
AGAAGATTGGCCTTCGATCGCCTCACGTATGAAGGCCTGAATATGGTCGGGAGTGAGGGCAGCAGGGTTAAATATAGAGGTTGCTTCGACAGTAGGCGTTGGCTCATCGGGTGCAAGCGCAGCAGATTTCGAAGACGGTAGGACATCGTCAATTTGAGAGGTCAATGTTGAAGCGGATGAAGAATGGTGAACAGTGGGATGTAGTGCCTTGTTGAATGGATGGGAACCGGCTGCTGCTGTGACGCTGCTCTCTACATCACCATCATATGTTTGGGAATCAGTGCCATCATCTGATAGCATGCTGGAGGCCAGCTGATGACGAGCACGTGATGCTGCCTTTGATTGAAAGGGGGGTTTAGATGAACGAGAGACGGTTGGAATTGACATAGAGGAGGCTCCGTCGTCGGTACTGAGAGGGTCATTATCTTCTTCTGACCTGAAAACGATGTAAACCATATGGACCAGGAAATGGAAAAGAAGTAGTACTTGCGCGTCATAAGTAGGAGATTCAGTCGAATGATGCTTTGCAAACGAACGCTTCGAATGCAAAGTCTTTTTATGATGGTGAAACGATTCAGTAGATGAATCCATGATGCTAGTAGATGATGATCTTGTATTTTTGGTCATTTACTATATAGTAGCAGCACGTGATAACTGAACTTATGTAATTACAGGCGTGTGAATGTATACGTGTCATTTGCGTGTCCTTTGAAAGACATAAATACATCGGAGCTGGTTCACCAACCAAGTACCAACTTCTCTTGTGACAACAATGTCTGGTCGTCCGTGTCGCGCCAAGTCATGGCGTATGGCGTCCTCTCTCTCTATCTTTTTCCTTGCTTTCCTCGCTCTGTTGTGTTTCTGTCCCGCTGTCACAGCAGGTTCGAACAGTGAATATGGTACAGTCATAGGCATAGGTAAGCGTACCTACCTGCGTCACTCGTTTCAAATCACCGACTTCCTTATTCGCAGACTTGGGAACAACTTATTCATGTGTCGGCGTTCAACGCGGCGGTCGTGTCGAAATTATCGCCAACGACCAGGGTCATCGTATAACACCCTCATGGGTCAGCTTCACTGATGACGAGCGGCTGTGAGTTTTTTGTAGCCCAGGAAATCAGGGCTGATTTATTCTCTACAGAGTTGGTGATAGCGCTAAGAACGCGTTCCATTCAAATCCAACTAATACCGTCTTCGATGCCAAACGTCTCATTGGCCGAAAAATGGATGACTTGGAATTAAAGCGTGACATGAAACACTTCCCCTTCAACATTGTTGACAAGGGAGGTAAACCCGCTATTTCGATAGGTTACAAAGGCGACACGCGCCAATTTGTGAGTTATGGAGACCAGACCTCTGAACGCCTTACTGACTGAGTTCTTCAGACTCCAGAGGAGATTAGCGCTATGATTCTGACAAAGATGAAGGAGACCGCGGAGGCCTTTCTCGGCGAGAAGGTCACCCATGCAGTAGTAACTGTCCCCGCATGTAGGCCTATACCGTTGATTAGACCTTCCCTCGCTTACGAATACTTTTTTAAGACTTCAATGACGCCCAGCGTCAGGCTACGAAGGATGCCGGTACGATTGCTGGGTTAAACATTCTTCGTATTATCAACGAACCCACTGCTGCCGCTATCGCCTACGGTCTTAACAAGAAGGGTGGCGAGTCACAAATTATTGTCTACGATCTTGGAGGAGGAACTTTCGATGTCTCCTTACTTTCGATCGACGATGGTGTCTTCGAGGTCTTGGCAACTGCTGGTGACACCCACCTTGGTGGTGAGGATTTCGACAACCGCGTCATCGACTATCTGGTCAAACAGTACAAGAAGAAGACCGGCACTGACGCCACCAGCAACCTCCGTGCCATGGGTAAACTAAAGCGTGAGGTTGAGAAGGCCAAGCGCACGCTGTCGAGCCAACAGTCGACCCGTATCGAAATCGAGTCCTTCGAGGATGGCAACGACTTTTCAGAGACGCTCACTCGCGCTAAGTTTGAGGAGCTTAACATGGATTTGTTCCGCAAGACCATGAAACCCGTCGAGCAGGTACTCAAGGATGCGAAGATTAATAAAGAGAACATCGACGAGGTGAGATGTTGTACATTTGTTACATTCACATTGTCTAACACGGTTGCAGGTTGTCCTTGTTGGTGGTTCCACCCGCATTCCCAAGGTTCAGCAACTCCTCAAGGAGTACTTCGGCAAAGAGGCCTCAAAGGGTATTAACCCCGATGAGGCTGTTGCTTACGGTGCTGCTGTCCAGGGTGGTATTCTCTCCGGTGAGGAGGGCACCGAAGACGTCGTCTTGGTGGATGTCTGTCCTTTGACACTTGGCATTGAGACCACGGGCGGCGTCTTCACCAAGCTCATTCCCCGCAACACTGTCATTCCTACTCGCAAGTCGCAGATGTAAGTGCCCGTGTTCTTGCCAGTCAATGCGACATACTGAGAATCTACAAAGTTTCTCAACGGCTGCTGACAACCAGCCCACTGTCCTGATCCAGGTTTTCGAGGGTGAGCGTTCGTTGACCAAGGACAACAACCTCCTGGGCAAATTCGAACTCTCGAGTATTCCCCCTGCTCCTCGTGGTGTTCCTCAGATTGAGGTCACCTTCGAGATCGACGCTAACGGTATCATGAAGGTCGGTGCCGCCGACAAGGGAACGTAAGTCTAATGGCTTTCGCTCAGCGTTATAGGACACTGACCATGCTTTTAGTGGTAAATCTGAGTCAATTACGATCACGAATGAGAAGGGTCGTCTCTCTAAGGAGGACATTGAGCGCATGGTCCAGGAGGCCGAAGATTTCGCTTCAGAGGACGAAGCCAACCGCAAGCGCATCGAGTCCCTCAACGCCCTGTCCACCTTCGTCTACGGACTCAAGTCACAACTCGGTGACCAGACCGGCCTTGGCGGCAAGATCGACGATGATGACAAGAAGACCATCCTCGCAGCCATCAAGGAGGCCACAGAGTGGATTGATGACAATGGTCAGAGTGCCACCACTGAGGAGTTCGAAGAGAAGCTGTCGGAGATCCAGAGCGTCGTCAGTCCCATCACGAGCAAGCTCTACAGTGGGGGTGCCAGCGAGCCCGAGGATGATGGGCCTTATTATGACCATGATGAGCTGTGAGGCGGGCGCGGCAGGGATAACCCCGATAAAAGTTGTATGTCAGTATCAGTAACATAGAGTCATCTATTTCAATGGACGCATTCCATCCTCCTGCACTGTTTTTGCGCAAATGCGTGATAATTATAAACTATTTCATTCATGACCGAGTTCTCAGTATGTGGTGTTAGTCGCTCGTCCGATCAATACATGTGCTTTCACGGCAGCACTGACAATCCCTGAGGTGTACACGGCTAGATCGTTGATCATAAACTTACATTCTACGCCGCACGATACCAAGAGCACATAAATCTGGTTGATTACTATGTTGTTAGAACCCGTGATGAAAACAATCGACCTGTAAGTACAATGTGAGATGGTATTGTGAGAATGAATCGAGGAGCTCTAAATAGCTCTATACGTTGCGATACTCGAAAGCAGGGCTTCCGGGTTCGGAGGACTCTATGATAGTGCGCGTGAAACCGTGACCCTCTCTTTGCAATGCCTCCTCGACAGAGAAGACTTCCACATCTTCCAAGCTCAAAGACTTTTTAGATACGGCAGCAACTCTTTTAAAATCTCGGACTCGGAGAACAACAAGGTTCTCCGGAACGCAACATTGACACCAATTTCTGACATCCGTTTCTGCGTTTCGAGATGAGATGGGCCAATAAAAACAGTAGTAATAACGTGTCCTTACCTTGAACGCCTGGATGAATGGCATGGCGCGCTTGTCCTTGATCAACCCTTTCTCTATCAGGATATTGCGCACTTTCGCATCGTCCACCTTATCGTCTGGGTTCGAGTACGACTCCTTGACAGCCTGTACGCACGTCTCCTGCCACTCAGGGAACTTGGTCGCGATATAAATCCGGACGGCCTTGGGTTTCTTGGGGTCGAACAGCGTATCTTCCCCGCCCTTGCCTTTTTTGCCTTTCTGCAACCTCTTCAACAACGTAATCTCCGCGTCACGGATCGTCTTCAGCGTTCCACGCATGTACACGCCGGTCTCGATGATCGACCTGTCCGCGGTGCGCTCTGGGTCCGGCCACAGTGCCAGCTGTACGGAACGAGGCTCCTTCAACAGCTCCGTCCAGATATATTCCGCAAAGTGAGGAGCAAAAGGCGTGATCATCAAGGTGGCAACACGGATCCAGTATTTGACCAAGTCTGCATGCATCCCGATGTCGGCGGTGACTTCCCGGTACCAATCACGGGCACTCTGCAACTCGTAGAAGCCAAACTTCAGAGCGTCCTTGAAAGCAGTTCTAACGCAGACAACTGAGAATACGATAAGGAGCTATGGTTAAATGGCACTCACGCATCGTAGTGATTCTTCGTGATGTTTATTAGGTCGACAATCTCCTCCTCGAATACGCGATCATGGTAGGAGTTTTTAGGACCAGTACGCAGGTTGGCCTCATCCTTGATCATTTCCTAAAGGAGCCGTTAGTACATTGTCTCGTGGAGTATGAAATTTGTATACCTCACACCAGGTCATCAACGTATGCAAGCGCAGGATGTTCGCATTAGCTGTCTTCTCATCGAAGTTGGCATCTTCTACGCCATCACCAGCATCCGCCAACGACAAACGCATCGCATCAGCGCCGAACTTCTGCACGCCCTCCCTCAGTGTCAGTGAGTTACCCGTGCTCTTCGACATTTTTTTGCCATTCAACATCAGATGCCCATTCGTGCGGATGCCCTTGGGCCACTTGTCCTCAGGAAAGATTGCGGCATGGTTATAAAGCAAGAACGTGAGGTTGTTCTGGACTAAGTCTTTGCCGGAGGAACGCATATCGAAGGGGTAGAAATAGTTGAATTCGTGCTTCAATGCGTCGGCTTTTTCTTTTGGGAATGGCTCAGGGTCTGGCCACGGTCCGTTGCAGAAGACGTATTCCCAGGCCTCGTCCGTCATCTGTTCAACACTGACGCCCAGAGGCCCAGGTTTCCGACCGAAGATGTCACCGTCTAAGCGAATGCGATGAGTGATATGATATAAAGTTAGTTTTTAACACTTACCGTGCAACAAATGTGCGACGGTGTAGTACGCCATGTAGATAGTCGAGTCACTTAAGCTTTCAACCATAAATTGGGGATCCCAAGGTAGCTTAGAACCCAGGCCGTATGTTCGAGCACACGCCCACTGATTCAGCCATGCCAAGGTGGCTTCGAACAAGTTCCGAGTCTCGACCGTCCATGTCTCCATCTTTTCCAACAAGCTAGAGTGCAATGGTAAGTAAAATAAAATGAAAAAATAAGAAATACGAGCCTCTCGGCTTGTGATCTCCAGATAGGTTCGCCGTAATCCATATACCACTGGTCCATCAAGGCGACAACGCACTCATCTGCGCTGCGCGAGACGACCGGGTTCTCTGGTTCGGCGTATGCGAAAGCCAATCCTTGCTCGATCATGCTTGCTCGCACTTTGGGCTTTGCCTCTTGAACGGACAGACCCTTGAACTCGCCGACCAACATCACTCCACCGTAGAAACCCTCCTTATACGCGATCTCCTTCGCCTCTGCCAGCTGCTTGACATCTTTCTGCGACTGAATTTTCAGCTTCTCGACCAAGCGGGGCGCAGTCAGCTCGCCATAGGTCGGAGTCGTCAGCACAGGGATCGGATCAATGGATACCCATGTGCGATCGATCTTGTAAAATTCCGACTTCTTGCGTAGATCGTTGAGGGTTGCGAAATCATCGGGGGAGTCTGACGGCACAGAAGTGACGACGCCGGTGCCCTAAGAAAATATCAAAAGGGTCCACCACGAGGCAACGACGACCGACCTTCGCGGCCAAAACACCATCCATGGGTAGTACATACACCTCGGGAGCCAGTCCAAACGGCGCTTGAATCTTTGTGCCGACCAAGGCGGCGCCATCTATCTCCAGCAGCTGTAGAGTCTGGCCACGCTCAGGCGACAGACCTTGGAAAGCCATGTTGCGGGCTGCACGATACGTGCATACAAATGCTTCCGTATCGTTGATTGCGAAGACACCATATTTTATGGAGGTGCCGACGAAACAATTTGTTTGGCCATACCTGTGGATGTACTGAGACAGTGTTAAGATGAATTTGGGAATACTCACATAGTCTCGGGACGCAATGTAGCAGCCACTAAAAATACTTTCCGACCGCCGACTTTACCTTCGATGGCCTTCGCGGCTGGACTCCATTCTACGACCCCCATCTTAACGCCAGTATACTCTTGGGGGTTGACGCCTTCGCCGTCGGACCGATCATGGTCCATACAAGGTTGTCCGTCTTTCGGGCTGTAGATCGTGTATCGCTCCCCGAACTTGACTTTTCCCAGCGCATGTAATTTATTCATTTGCCATCGAACGAACGAATCGTAGTAAGGATTCAGGTCGGTTGTGACAAATGAACGTCTCCAATCGATACGATTTCCCATTGCGTTGTTGTCTTCCTGCAGTTTACAAATGAGAAAAATAGAAAATAACCGGCGATCGGTTTACATACCTTGCAAATCGGAGGAAAGTGTTCCAGCCAGTGATGGGGATCCGCAAATTTCTTGATTTCCGTGCGCGGGACGCCGATCGACAACATTATCTGGAATTGGTATGTCAGTCCCGTGGATTTTGCGGCGATCTTGCCCTTCGTGGCTTTCCCGACTGCTGCTGAAGGTGCGGCTGGGCCATTTAGCCCCGGTTTGTCGTCTAGCGCCTCTGCATCAAATTGTTCAAAGTCGGGGCCGAACATCTCCATTTCCCGAATTATCTTGTCGGCAGCCGCCTGTGCAAGAAATCAGACTCATCAGGTAAACAATCCCAAGATCACTTACCTTAATTGGCATGCCAGTTGCATGCAGACCATGCGGGAACAAGACACGCTTGCCTAGTAACCTCTGGTATCCGGCAGCGAATTCGATCTTCGAGATAGTGAACGCGTGTCCCAGATGCAAGGAGCCGTTCATGTATGGGTAAGGGAAATTTCCAAACCACTTTGGGTATTGATCCTGGACTTCGGCAGGCGACAAGCCCTTCAGCTCGTCGGGCGAAGGGGCATTGACTTCGAACAGGCCATCCTTCTGCCATTTCGCCTGGTATTTCTTTTCGAGCTCGATGAGGCGATCGCGTTTGCCCGTCTGGTTGCGTCCGCTTCATTAGCGGGGAGAGTTTCACACAGAAAAACCGGAACAAACCTGGAGTAGCTCTATGGTATTCGCCATTATGTATGAATTTCCTCGCGTATAGCGCCGGAGTGGGCGACTCGCAAGTCGCAGAATCGTTGTGGCGGATATGATGATCAGTAACTATAAGTAGGTTACTTAAGTTTTTGATTAGCCAGTCACAGCTGGAGTGAGTCAGACGTGTTTCGGACCAAAATGGAATTTTTGTACGAGGATGTACCTTATCTCGCACGACATGACCTCCTCACTCCCAGTCAAGCCGGCGAGTGCCAGTGGGCAGAGTACTAGTACTATAGTATCAATTCACCTCAGCATCGAAGCTGGTGGGCTAGATCATGGCCCCTCGCTCTCTTGGTTGTGCTCGGAGCGACGGGAGTGACCGTGACATGGCTTAAACCTGAAGCACATTTCTTAGAGTATGCAGTCTGTTCTGCCAACCGCACAATTTACACGGTCGACTCGGATCTTCCGAATGTCCAATGCATCGTTGTGCACGATACCCTCATCGCAGACACAGGTGATCCACTTACCTTGGCCACTCAATTTTCATTTTCTCGAGCCGTCTCTGAGAGTGATAATCATCCGACCTGATAGTATCATAGTTCCTGGGTTGACTGGTACGAATCACCAACTTGAATTCGAAATTCGAGCCCTCATTCTTGACCCTTGAAGACGCCCATGCTCATATGTTGCACTATGGTTTTAAGATGAATCTTAACTTGGAGGACTGTACCTCTGTAAATGGTTTACTTCAACTCACTTCGTAGTCCACAATCATTTTGCTCATGATATGAAAGAGGTCTTGAGCCACTTGAAAGCTTATGTTATATCACACCCCGACATTCTAGGTGATCCAACTTGATGGGTAGAGGGCATGGGATGGGACCAGAATAAATGGCCTGAAGCGCAATACCCTTCATGTCTCCCTATCTTCTCTCTCTTCACAGCTCCTCACAACATTCAGGGACGACTTTGATAGGGAACCACTTCTTCGTGGTCGGCGGACATTCCTCGCCCGGATCGATGTCCATGCCTCCTCTGTATCCAATCGCGTGCTGCAATTCATCGCACCCCTCCCGGAGAACGTCGATGGTGGACTGATTATTCGCGACGAGCACGGAAAACCCACTGGTGTGTTTCGCTTCTTCGGGACTTCTGTTCTTGAAACAGGGCCTCCTCGTCTGAAGCATACATGGAATCAAAGGAATATCCATTGACAATGCTATGGATCTCATCCCGTCACAACCCTTCATCGAGGCCCGCGCGATGGAGCACTTCACCCGCGCCACTACCGACGCCCTCGCGGTGGGTCTGACTAAGTGCACGACGCATTTTCGGACCCACAAGAAATACATTTCTACAAGAAGTACGTAACAGATGCTTTCCCTCCAAACGGATGGTTGGTTTTGTTCGAATCAATGTTTTGTACCTATATTCATCTTCATACATAGGTGCGCTTGGTTCGTTCGGCGCTGCACTGCTTGAGCCCGTGAGCACACACCCAAGTCACGGTTCAAGAATGGTCGTGCCGATATAAATGATTTAGTATAGTGATAATCCGTGAACGAGCGGTATCATGCGTGTGCAGCCGGAAGCACTCGCAAAGTTGGTAAGGGAGTTATCGATAGACGGATGGCAAGTTGTAAGTTCTGACGTTCATGACATCTTTTCATCCTTGCACTAACTTAACCATTTGACCCTTACCACTAGAACATCCACTGCATCGGAGACCGGGCAAATCACGGCGTACTTGACATTTATGAGGATATGCTCGCCAATGCTTCGTTTTCCTTAGACATAGACGCCTTGCGACCTCGTATTGAACACGCGCAGATCTTGACACTGGATGATATCAAACGGACTGGAAAGTTAGGTGGTAAGAAGTCTTCCGTTTCTTATCTCGTGTTCGCGTTGTCAATGGTATAAAATTCCACAGTGATACCTAGTGTACAACCGACCCATGCGTGAGTTCGTCTATACGCCTTGCTACCTGTCTGACTGACATACCTCGCCCTGCAGGACGAATGACATGTGGTATGCTGAGGATTGGTTGGTGTGTTCCCCGCTTTTCATCTCGTCTTGGAGCAAAGCAAACTGGGTTCCCACAGGGTCCAAAGAGAATACAAGGCGCGTATGCGTATCGAACATTGCTCGAGTGAGTTAATTTTGCTTCTCCTTTCATACTGTACCGACACTAATGCCCCACAGCGCGTCTTCAAACAGAATATTACCACTTGGCTCTGACTTCCCTGTCGAGGGCATCAGCCCTCTTCTTGGTTTCTATGCCGCTGTTTCACGCCTCTCTGTAAAAGGCGACTCGCCTCATGGTCCCGGAGGATGGTAGGATTCCGTTACGCTTTCAAATGCGCCGATTCAAAAGTTATTGATGATCCTCCTTTAGATACCCATCCGAACGCGCGCTGAAGCGCTCAAAGGCGTGACGCTCGACACTGCATATGCGTCTTTCTCTGAGGATATTCTTGGTTCTCTTTCAATCGAGAAGAAAGCTGATTTCGTCGTACTGGACCACGATATTATGACGGTTCCCATGGAGGAGATTTTAGGTGCCAAAGTGACAGCGACTGTCATCGATGGGGGGGTCGAGTACGGGAATCTATGACCAGCGGCCATCTAATGTGAGCACTACTAAATTCAACTAGCTCTTATCGAGCTTCGCATGCATACCTGAATGAGGACTTGCAAATTTGGGTCAGTATGGGAAGATAGTCAGATACAATAAACTCTTCATGCACATTTTCCGAGTTGGAGGCCGTGGTGCTGGGCATGTGTATTGGCTTCGGTGGAGATGGGCTGGAGTTCTCAATGCAGCTACTTGGTGAAATTAATCTTCTTGAAATACGCTCGCAGAGGATGGTAGCTGCCGACGTTGAGCTCTTCATCATCACAGTCCTCTTTTTCTCCACCGGTTTGCGTTCTCGTAAGAGCCGTTGGCTTGGAAGCACGAGGCCGCGAGCCACTACAGAGCAAACAAAAGGCTATTTTGACGCGGTAGCCGTATCTTACAATTAGCCTCGTCTAATGCATTGCAAGGCTTGACAATAGCAATAAGTAATGCAGGACACAACACTGCTACCTGTAATACTTGATGCATCACTCCCCCAGGGTCTTGTGCATGAGCAGTCATGATCGTCGATCGGCGCGGTGACATGGAAATTTCCAATATGCACTATGGGCTGGACGATATTCAAGTGAATGTCCGGATTACCGACTGTGTTCGCAAGCACACGGCAATATGAATATCATGGCCATTGGACATAGACTCTGGGATAGTATGTTATCACAAGCTGTATTTGATGAGGGAAGACACGATAGATTGGGGACTTTGAGACAGGAACTACGTAATGCACAATTCAGAATCGGCTCAGGCAAAATTAAAACATGCTACGAGTCCTGGAGGGATGCATCGATATCGGTGATTCGTTAGGAACTTGTTTTTCGTTCTCTCCCTGACCAATCTAGGCATCATGTAACCTCAGGATAATGCTGCATCATGCTCCTGAGCTCCGTTTCCGGAATCCTCTTCTCAAACTCCAATGTGAATGGGAGGACATTTGGCATCAACCCAGTCATACACCCCATGTCATCTAATGGCTTCGTAGGATCCAGAGTAAGCTTGAAGGCCCAAAGAATAAGGAGGGCGGTTATGAACACTGATCTGCACCAACCGGAGTGAGTTCGGAAGAACCCGTGATGCAAAATAACTTTACCTATCCGCGACATGTTGGCCGGGGCATACACTGAAAAATTTGACATTCAACAAACAGATAGGAGACAGACTGTGCTTACCGCCGACCAAACCCGTAGACAAAGAATTGCAAATCGTCTCTCAGGCCACCTTTGTCGTTAATCCAGCGCTGAGGTTTGAATACGTAAGGCTCCGGGTAGATATCTGGATCTCGAGAGATGGACCTAAGGCAGTGGCCGTTAGATCCTTGATTTCTTGAAGGGCGATGCTCACCAATGGTTGCCGAACACTGTAGTGCCAGCTGGGATACAATAGTTTTCCTAATGGGCCAGATCATCATTTGTGCGATTGGTTGTTCAAAGATCACTTACCCAAATCACGTCTTCGCTTGTTCGGTGAGCCATCCCTGCAGCGTGAATTTTGTGACACCTAGGTATTAGGTACAAATTGAAAACGAAGATGCCCACCACCGGAAATCACAGGTCTCCATCTTAAAGCCTCAGAGATGAATGCTTGTAGGCGAGGAAGCGATTTTTGGTCGGCGAAGGTAGGCGCTTTAGTGCAGAAATCATTGGATCCAGAGCGCTGCAATAGGTAAATTAATCAAGCTACCTCGGAGCCTTCCGATAACCGCATCGAGCTCGGCCTGAACTTTAGCTTGCTCATCGGGGAAACACGCCGCTGCCATGAGCACCGTGCATATCGACATAGAAGTCTTTCGTCTGATTTTAGTCACATGTCTTCGGAGGCGACAAAACAACACCCCACCGTGTCTGATCCAGCTCTAAAAAAGGCACCACCAAGAAAGGCCATCTCGGTCTCTGTCAAACCATGGGATTGGCTATTTTCTAGCATATATTTCATGAACGAAGGACCGATGTCCTCATTGCTCTGCTGTGGAATGACTCAGTCATTGACGTGAATATTGAATGCGAAATACATACCATTTTCTCTTTCACGCGTTCCAGATGACCGATGTTGAGTTTCTTGCTCCTCTCAAACCCCAGTTTCAGGTCTCGGCCATACCAAGGAAGGTATTTGAGCCACGGGATCGAGTCCACCAGGTAAGCACCTGGCCGCAGGATTCCCATACCCATCCTGACAATTTGACGCACCTCAACAACTGCGGGATCAGTCGCAGACGTGGGCGTATTCTTCCCGTATGTAACTTTCATAATTGTCGTCGCAGCATAACTTCAAAGCACCCGTAAGCAAAGTGCTAATACTATCATAGACGACAGCGCTTACGTTCCCACGTGGTGCTGAAAGTCGTGTGGATTATCAAGAACGCCAAGAACTATGTTCTTCGCGTGCGACATCTGCAGTGGCTGATAGGCCTCAGCTGCTTTGGGCTGGAGATGAGAATGAAGTGCTCTGCATCATCTTGAAAGGTAAAATAGATGAGAGGAAGCGTCGCAGATTACTAACCTACGCATGCGACGGAACCGGTCCCCAAAAGGTGAAAAGGCAATGTTCATTCCGCCACCAAATAGTTCTCCAGCGGCGATCATGCGAGGACGGTCAGCTGTCAATTTGCCCTGATTCTCCATAATTTCAGCGGCGGCCTGCAACAGAATTGTTGTTGAGCCAGGATACGACGACGCAGCGTGTAGGGACCGACTTTGTAACGGCCAATAATAACGACCCTCTCGAATTTTAATCGAATTGTAATCAGAGGACCGTACTCGTCGATCCATCTTGCTATAGTGAGAAATGGTCTTATCGGACATAGGACACAATCAGCAATCAAAAGTCGAGGAGTCGAATGGGACACCTTACTTGCGAGGTGGTAGGAGGTGCCCTCGAAGTCTCCAAGTAGGAGGGGAAGGCGGGAGAGGAAGGCCACTCTTAGATTTAGGACGGTAAGCCCCAACAATTGCTCCTACTACAGCAAGACAAGCCGCAGCACTGAGGACGAGTTGCGTATTGTCAGGGATGCGCAGGTCAGGTAGTTGCAGTTGGATGAGCGCAAAGAAGGACCGGAGGGAACTCATCGTAAGTTGCGGTACTACATTGAAGTTACAAGTGACTCTTTAACCAATCGATGTGCCACCTGTACCCAGATACGAAATAATGCTGGCATGCAACAATCCGGACTCGCTCGCAATTCATATGGCCAGCATACCAGTTCGTCCTATTGGTGCCACGCCTGAAAGGATATCGCGGCCCGAAGTCTCCCGAAGACTTAACTGTAAGTAGGAGCGTTTTTAGAGGGCAATTCCCATTGCAGAACGTTCTATGACAAACCCGGAATATTTTCTATCACAGTATTAATATTAGCACTTCTTTACGTCCTGTCTGTACCATGAGCCAATGTACTCAACTGTATTCTGGGCGGACAAATGCTCACGACGACGCCGGCGTGCCCGTCTAAGTCTGCGAGGACAGCTCCTGCTACCAGCATAGATCCACTCACAAGCATTCTGGCATCGACGTCGACGTTCGACACTTAGCGGGACAGATCCACACCGTGGGGTACTACCGAATTCCCCGAGTTAAAAATCGGCAGTCATACCACGGTCGCAGGAATGACTCTCCTAGCGGAACTTTCGATCGTAGTGTCACCTTGCTTGAACGTTTCTAATCTCTTACCTTCCTCCTTAGCCTAGGAGGTGTTCGTTGACCAATTTTCTCTGTTGGCATAATATCATGTTTGATCAGAAGCTAGTGGATCGTTTTATTCACCAGAGAAAAGCTTCTACATAGATCAGTTAACAGATATGATAAACGAGGCAAACCTTGACAGAACGTCCCTAATAATTGACACTCAGCGAACGTTTGAACTCTACCAATGGCCAAAACGGTTGAAATCGCGTAAAATATTGTTTAGACATACATAATATTGTATAGCAACACCAGATATCGCATCGTAAAAACATTGCATACATAACAGGCCAGAGTTCAGACTGTCGTCGTTTTTACCAAACTCGACTACAATGTATGATGGTTTATTGCTGGCCAAATATTGGAAGATGCAGAACTAGAAGTGCTCACAAAAAAACACTCTCCGCCAGCTGTGTGTTGAAGCTGCAGTCAATAGTGAGATACGTAGTACCGCATGTCGTTGTTTCCGGTGCGTACTAATGCAAACGAGTATCCCGGCTATCACCTTTCAGCACAAGCAGCAGGAAGTCGTATCTCCATGTGCTTCACTGTTCATGACAGTGAAGCAGCGACTTTCTGATGAAAACGACGCCACAGTCCTTTGCCCCCTTAGACCTAGCCTTACATGCATCATGCAGATCCTGTTCCTACTTGCGCCCAAAGGGCCCATCTCTTGTACTATCGTCAAGCTTGCCATGATGGCCTACGATATGGCGAGCAAAAACCATGTCCACGCAGCGATTCAATCCAGCGTGGCTTCACTAGTTCCTCATGATGCACGTCCCGCGGAGGATCACGCGTTAAATAGGACTGTCGAGTTGATCGAGCAGCATTGCATCAAATCTAGTAACTGTAAGGTTCAGGACCTGAGGCCTGAGGGGGCCTGAGGGCCAAGAATACTGGCATGCAGCGTCGACTGGACGATGAGTGGGTTTGGGTTTGATGGCTAGTTTTTGGTATGCACATGAGTCTTCAATGACGAACCCCTGTATCCCGGCGTGAGCCTGCCAATGTAACTATTTACTTTCCGTCAAGCTTCACAACATTGGAATCAAGATTGTCAAAGTGGTTGACCAAGCAAGCAGGAGATAAGTACGCAACAGCGACTTTACATGATTCCAAAATCGACTATTGGAGTTAAGAGTCCACTCATTGCAATTGGTGGGCTTAATGTTATTCGTTAAGTATATATGAGATCAGAAAATAACCCATCGGCAATGCACCAAGACAGTAGGGTATGGCCTAGTTCCTATGTGGTATCACGTCTCGTCCCTATCGTCCCCATTTATCGATCCAGCACTCTCGAGACCTGCCTTGCTCACTCGCCTCATCGGCTGCAAAGTGTTCTCATCCACTGGAGCTCTCCTAACATGTCGATACCGCCCTTCCCGGTCCCTTATCTCCATGTCCTGGCCCATTTCCTCCCCTGCTTCTTCCTCCTCGCGGTCCCATGAAGGCATTGGGGGCAAGCTCTCCCTGACATGCGCTGGCCGTCTGCCCGTGCCCACACCGACGTCGCTAACACTGTTTTCGCTTACTGCAGCAGACGGCTTGGGCTTCGTCATACGTCCGAGCTCTGCCTCCTCAAATGCCATGAGTTCGCTCACAAACCCAATATTAGGGCTGATACCCTTGCGGCGCTCTAGGACGAACTGGTATGCGCGTGCCAGCGGCCAGTGGTGGCTGTGGATAAGGTATGCCATCACTGCAGTGACACTTCGCGATTTGCCGGCTTTACAGTGCACATATGTGGGTGCGTTGTAGAGGGCGGCCTCGTCTGTATCGGAAATCAGTCCATGTACATCTAGGAAGAACGTATAATGATGAAAAACGAGAAAAGCGTCGAATCAAAAATCCACTTTGCCACCGACAGAAACATCGGATTGGAAGGCAATGAAGAAACGAAAGCGAAGTACTTACCAAGCACATCGCAGGCCTCACTCAACCCCTTACGTACTCCTTCCTCCTCCACACAATCCCTCATCGGAATATGCACATACCGCTCGAACCGTTCCCGAAGCATTAGTCCACGATCGTCTGTGCATTCAGCCGCGATATTTATGATTCGCTTCACACCTAAGGATTCCAATTCCGAGACATGTGAAGGTGAAATGAGTTCAGGGCCGAGGAAAAGGAAGTTAGGGAGGATCGTTGAGATGACGAACTCTTCGCGCTCGTTTTCGGTGTCGGAGGAAGTGCCACCAGGTGTGGATGTTGTGGGCGTCGGCCGTGCAGTGGATGGTGTCATGGGCATTGGTGGAGATGAACTCGCATTCCCAAGGCCGCTGCCATTGGTGAAATTGAAGTTGAAGCTCGGGTTAAACGCGCTCGCTGGAGGTGTGTGATTGGAATGGAGAAGCGTGAGATGCGATGGGGATGCAGGCGGTGGGTGGAGGAACACGGCCTGTTGCGAGGGTGTAGGGAGCGTTGAGCTGCGCGTTGGAGCTGTGTGAATCTGAAGCCGCGGGAGAGTTGTCACAGCATGTTTGAGAGGTTTCACCAGAGTCTGCCCGCACTCCGCGCTACTATTTGCTGCATCACTGGTTCCGTTTGCCTTGACACTGTCAATATTGAGATTACTTGATCTACGTGGGGGAGGTGGGCGACGAAAGGCAAGTTTGGAGGGCGGAGGGTCAGAATCTGTAGGACTGTCAAGAGTGAGCGAGAGCCCAGGCATGATTGGTAATGGGGAGTGTCCTGGTCTTTCCATTTCGCCCCCATGGCCTTGATCTTCCTGCTCGATTTGCACGCTGCTACTAGGCCCACCGGCGCTGTGGGTGTCAAGTTGAAGGAATGCCTTTCCCTTTGCACTCTTGGGTGGTTTTGGCAGTTGCAAAGAGGCTTGGGAAGGAGAAGGAGGAGAATGGGGCGCATTGATGATGTGCTTTCGGAGTCGTGCATGAAGTTGAGCACCTACAATCCCTCCGCGAAGATACCACACCTTGTCCGGGGTCAGGAACCCTGCAAGAACAGAAAGCAGAGCCCATGCAATGACACCCATATTATCTCTCTCCCGTTCATCAGTCTCTTCCCCATGAACGATGACGACATCCCCGTCAATGTCCCAGGCATCAAAAACGTCCTTTCCTTCGTCACTGGTGATGAACTGGCGAAGTGATCCAAAAGTCGGCAATGTACGTTTTGAGCGCTTAAGAATGAGGGACGGCATGGCAATATTAATACTTCCTAAAAGGTGAGTCGCGGCATAGGCGGCGTGAGTGCGGGTGTCGATGAGGAGTGGGCGAGTAGGAGAAGCGAGACGAGTAAGTAATTCAGCGGGATCCATAGCAGAGGTGGGAACTCGAGGGGAGGGCATAGACGCGGAGCGTTGCGGAGGCTTGCGGGCACGACTTGGAGGTTCAGGGGGAGATGAGGCAGGAGGACTGGGAAAGCGGACGTCGACGGGGGTAAGGTACGTGCTGCTTGCACTTTTGGGAGAGGAAGATTCTGAATCGACCCGCTGGCGGCGGCATTGATCTTGGCGCCATGGGGTGGCGGTAACATTTGGAACAGCAGTCTTTGGTAGTCTGCTAAACGAACGAATTGGTCGAAGACGAAGATTTTTCTGCACAGATTGGCGTAGTTGAGCAAGAGCCGCCAAGTCTCGAGACAACTCTTCTGCGTCAGGAATGTTCAAGGCTATGGGGCTCGAGGACGAGGAAGAAGGCGAGGATAGCTGCAAGAGCTCATCATCCGATGCGAGCGAAGATTCCGATATTGACTCAGAAGACGTATCGAGAAATCCATTCGACTCGGACTCGAACGAATGTGATTTCGGCTGGATCGTTAAATTTGGTGGGCGTAGTCGCGTCATGTCCCCAGATGTCATTAGAAGGAGGGTCACTCCACCAACGTTCCACGACTTCCAAGTCACCAGCAGTTCTAGGTTTAGCCCTGCTAGCAGAAAATCGGTTAAAAATCCAGCAACAGAGATACGAACTCAGAACGACGAAAAGAGCGCTCTCACCTGTTGTGCTCTTGGTTACTTACACTACTTGGTTACTCGGATTCGGAAAACCTCCTGACCCCGCGAGGGCCGAGACCCCGGCCGGCCGATGTTACACGGCCCATAATTAATTAATTCATTACGTAGTATGTACCGTTGTCCACTTCGCTTTTCGAGAAGTTGTCCATCCATGGCCAGCTTCAAGCTTCATGCCATATTTCTCTACGTGCATCCCTCATATGCATGATAATGCTGCACTAAACGTGAGATAAGTATTCCAACGCCCAATTTCACATGCATAATAGATAGCCATCAAACCATTGTCCAGCTGATGATCAACAGTAAAGCAGATCCGGACAATCTACCACCTGCTGAGCATCACGGGTTTCGTATAAGATTCACACTCTACTGAGTACAAATGAGGCATTATGGTGCAGTGCTGCCTGCCCTGCCGATTCGCGTGGTCGTATCTCCCTAACCAGTTGTTTTCTCCATGCTTGCCCCTGGAGATCGAGGATTTGTAGCAACATCATCACTAATCAGAACTTTGAAACACTGATCGTGCTCGCCTCCGAGGCTCTGTCGGATCACTAGCTCGGCTGATTGATGTCGCGGTCATCAAGATCGTCAGGCATGCTACCACAAGGGGGCGCACATAATTATGCATGATCAAGGTCCGCGTCGATACTGATTTCAGAGGGCCACAATGGTATCTGCGAGCATATCGGCTGACCAGAACGACTTCCTTGTCTACTTGTATCCTCCCACGTGTCCAATAGATCTCGACAATATTTGATCAGGCGAGATTTTCGGGGGACGCTGGGCCACGGGCGGTGAGGGGCGGTGGGTTTGTTTTCATTCACAACAATAATATCCTAAGATCAAATTGCTATTCCCATCTTTCGAGATCAAAGACTTCCCATTGGTAAAATGTTTGCTTGGCGAAGATAAGAATAAACAACAGTGACTACTGAAATAGCACCGGTCCCTATTCATCTTCCTCATGGACCGCCTTGCAGGGCTTTAGCGCAGAGAGTCCTCAGAACTAAACCACTGAGTTACCAGTCTCAGTCTCGCTTTCAGTTTCAGAGGTGGTATGAGGCGCTGTAGCCGACCGAGTAGCGAAAACCAGAGCAGTTGGCTGCGCTGTTTCGACACTCCACGCTCTTCGCCTCACAACGCGAAGAATTAGTATTTGGGGAGAAATACACTAAGGAAGCATTGAGCAACAGAACTTCGGATATGACAGCTGTCACCACTCACGGTAAACATGCCATATAACGAGAGGAAGAGAATCCAGGTCTCGCTCCCAATGCCAAATGACACGAGAAATGCGATGCCAAATAATGTATATGGCAGCGCAGACTCGACAATAATGGCTACTGCAGTGAAGTAAGCCTTTGAAACCTCAAGACCAAGGTCGTTTCGCATGCGCTTTGCATAAAACATTATGCGGCCACAGATGAGACAGGTAGTAATGACGTTGAGGCCAATGGTCAAGGAAAAATACACCAATCCAACTCGTGCAGCAAGGCCCTCATAGAAATTGCCATTCGGAGGACCAATCGCGATGAGGTCGAGAATTCCGAACACTGTTGATTGATTGAGTAGTTGCAAGGGAAGAAGGGGACTATCTTACCTAGAGACGATACCCACAGGCAACAAGGAACTATAAGTACGCGGTAACTTCGAAGCCAGACCGTGAAACATCGATGGATCTGATTTCTCATCAGTACATTCATTCTGGGACAAACTTGAGAATACACTCACGAGTAGACCATCAGTCATTAACTGCAGTAGGATGGACGCAACCGAACCCATTGTCTGATACCACACCGAAAGGTGGGCAACAAAGTATGCGAGTGTTCCACCAGGGTAGCCCGCATTAATAATCCACGTCTCCTGTCCCAAAAGTAATTGTGTGGCGACAAAGATCGTGATAAGCAAGAGTATTATAGTACTGAAGATCATGTAGAACTTGTCGGAGGGCCTGTGCTCTAATTGTTTGTCGAGGTATGCTTGCATGGTGTTGAAATACAGCACCAACTCCACGCCTATAAACCATCAAGTCAGGAATAATAACATCTCCGGGGTCAGAGCGCTTACCGTATAGAATAGAATTGAAAACATTACCAATGTAGAATGAGTTTTGCAACAGTGCGTCGGACATGACTGCAGCTTCAGTCCTGCTAGGATGCAAAGTCAGTCACGGTGGTCGGCATGCGTACCTTGGATGAGAATGCGTCTCATAAATAAGGATCTCGAGGCTCTGCCATAGAGCGTTCGAAGGCGGTGATTCGGATACCACGATGACCAACGGATACCAGAGCAGCGCTGCAGCGGAGGCTCTAAACGTTGTAGAGACTCCAGAACGGTTGCTCGATGGGAGATGACAGACATTCGTCGATAGTTGAAGCTAAACTGACACATGCATCGCAATCAAGCCTAAGGCTGATGATGCTGGAGCGATAACATAGTTCAGCGCTCAGGCCGGGCGTACGATGTCAGGGATATTGTGAGACAAGCCCGGGGGCACCAGTCTCGGATCAGAGACGAAGAGGCTGCGATCAAACCCGAGACTTGATTGCGGTGTCAGACACGCATGTAGTTTTTGTCCGTGAGAACGTTGTCGAATTGACGCGGAATAACTTTGGATCCTATTGTAGTTACTGGCCATGGCAGTACTAGTAGTCAATATTTGTTGCACAGCAGCAACATCGCTTTAGAGGAAAGAACTGTGCTCGACGCAATGTATAAGGTATGGCTTCATGTTTTCATCCTAACAACGGGATATCAGTGGGAGATCCAAGACGGTTATTGCACTAATAGTCTGAAAGACCATGTGCACACATGACATACTAGTTCAGCACTCAAGACGTTAAAGTAGCGCGTCACTCGAAGAGCTCGATGAGCCCTCCCAGTCTTATTCACAGTGACGAAGTAGTGCTAGAACGGTACTACAATGCAACACACATAATGCAGACTATAGAAACGTGATATCAAGAGCAAAAAGAAGAAAAATGAGTGAACACAAACAGCGAAAGAAAACGTTTATAACACTGGCCAGTATCAATAACACATACGTACAGAAATCGAGACTCGGCAGAAAGCGGCTATCGCGCATTCACCTACTGCCAGTATTGGCGACTCGGCTGGTATGGGTAGAAATTGCCTTCTGAATTACCCTGCACCTGCGGGTACTGTCCTCGCACACCGCGCCCCGCAGGTTGTTGTTGCACACCAACCCCTTGCCCTGAGTCTTTGCGATAAGAAGCTTCAGGCGACCCGCTCTGTGCAGCTACCACCCCGCGGCCCAAGAACCCTTGCCATGTCCGTACAATTGCCTCTCACTGGCCGTATGGTGGTTGTTCTGTGTCTGCTGCTGCGGGGGGCTGGTGGTACCCGATGTCATCAGCATACCCGCCAAACCCACGCTGCACGCCCGCACCATACTCAACCCGTCATTCTGCTTTGAGGGCTGGTGTTGGTGCTGGAACATCGCTGGCGGAGTAGGAGCAGGGTACTTGACGAAGGGTGTAGGGTAACCTTGGTTGTAGGGACTGCCATAGTACTGGTTTTGAGGATAAGGATAATAGTAGGGCATCGGCGGTGCATAGGGTTGCTGTGCGCTTGCAGCGGCAGGCTGCGACGACTGAGACGCAGAGGGAAGGGATGACCGACGAGGGAGGTTGCGAATGTTGGTGCTGGTGTTGGGAGGTGGGAAGACCCTTGACATCATCATGACCTAGGACATTGCGATTGCCGCCAAACCCTGGAGATTGCGCATATGAATCGTAAAAGCCCTGCTGCATTTCTGAATTAGAGTACAAGTACAACAAGCTGAAACAGTGTACTAACGCGTTGATTATCACCGTAGTATTCGCTGCCTCCAAAGCCGGTAAGGTGACTCCCTTGCGATTGGTGTTGCTGATGCTGCGGTCCCAATCTGTCCAAATGGACCCATACCGCCACTCATGGATGCACTGTAATCCTGCTGTTGAGGAGGCGTTGGTGTGTTGAAGTACGGTGCATCTTGCCGGAAGTATGCCGCAGACTGGGCCTGCCACCTGCTGGGCTGGGCTGTACTGTTGAGACTGCGTCTGCGGGCTGTCGAGGTGCAGGTGTGCCAGCATACGGCTGAAGCTGCTGCGGCAATTGCCTGAGGTTGGTGTTGGGGTTGATGCTGAGGTTGGTGCTGAGATTGGTGTTGAGGTTGGTGTTGCGGCTGCGGCTGGTGCTGGTGTTGATGTTGAGGCTGGTGCTGTGGTTGTGAGGGGGGCTGCTGGGTGAAGCTGGTGCTCGACGGGCGGAAGGGTAGGAAGAGACATTGAAGGCGCAAGAGCATGTTGAGGTACCTGCGGGGATTGGTGCCTGTAGGTTGGGGGGGTACAAATTGTGTGTTTGCGAAGGTGGTAGAACGGGCTGCACTGGAGGAGGGAGAACAGGCTGCGAGGGAGAAGTAGCGATAGAGGTAGCACCAGACGGTACAGGCGCGGGAGCGCTCTGTTGAGGTTCTTGTTGCTGAACGGGTGGCAGGAGGTGAGAGTGACTGTATGACCTGCTGTGGGGATGGCTGTTGTTCAACTGGGGGAGGCTCGACGCTGACCAAAACATATCAGTTGACAATCTTGATATCGGTTCTAGATTTTGACTCACGGCGTGGGCTCGATGACATCTCCACCAAGACTCAAACTTCCAAACTGCATGCCTACTTTGTCAATGCCAGGTGTGAAACCAGTCGACGAAGGCATGACAACAGCCTGATCGATGCCCTTGTACTTGCCACGAACCGCGGGGGCGGGAAGTAAGAGACACTGGGGATTTAGACCGAGTGGGCGCATCTTGCTTTTGAATTTGGGCTGGAAGAGCCGAGACGACAGTCACAGGCTCGGGTGCGGGAGCAGCAGACTCTTCTTGTACAGTAGGAGGCTCTGGTACCGGTTCTGGCTCCGACGTTGACAGAGGCTGAGAAGAAACCCAAACGTCTACAGGTGGTTGATGTTGGGCTTGAGGTTGAAGTTGAGGCTCGTCGTCCCATTCAGGAGGCTGAACCGTTGTCGGATCCTCCCAGCCTTCCGATACTGGTTCTGCATTGCCGTTGACAGCTGGTGGCGGAGGAGGGTGTTCAAAGATCGGTTCGGGTGCAGGAGCGAACGACTGATGATGCAGGTGGTGCAGGAGGTGAAACTGCGACGGGTTTCTCTTGTGGTCTGCGCGCAAGCAATGATTAGCTGTCGAACATTGAACTGAGTTTTTAGCCAATGCGCACTTTGCAATCTGAGCCCAGGAAAGTTTGGAAGTCGCCGGAAGTTTAGCAGATGATATAGGAGGTTTGGGCACAGCAGCCACAGTACCCCAACCAGTATTGGCACCCCAAGAAGCAGACATTGTGGGCTGCGATTGAGCAGGAGCCGGTTCAGCAATTGTGGGCTCTGAAGGCCAAGTCATAGCTGTAGTCGATTCATTTGCATCCTGCGCAACACCCCAACCTTCATTCGACTCCGGTTTATCAGCAGCATGTTCAGTCAGATCCTCAACCTGTGCTGGCTTGTCTTCGGGAGCAAGACCAGAAGCTTTAACACGAGAGGAAGCATGACCATTGACTGCAGGTGCGCCCCGTCCACCACCACGACCACGACCGCCTCTACCAGGACCACCGCGTCCCCCGCGCCCACCTCGACCACCACGCGAGTCGCTACGTGAGATGCTCAGGTCTTTTGACGGTGCGTGCTGGGTACAGGAATCTTTTTGTCCTTTTTGCGCGTAACTGAGCCCATTGTTCCGCGTGCCCTATGGGTCGTTACGGAATTAACAAAACCATGACAAGAAAAAAGCAAAAAAAGACATGCCTTCGCTGATTCGGATCACCGCAAGGTCAAGGTCACCACCGACTTCATTGAGGAGAGACTGGAGATCTGAAGGTATGAAGAATTAATGGACGTCACATTGCAAAATAAGGACGCACCTTCGTTTGACCAGGCGGGGAATAGTTCTTGGAGTGTTGGAACTTGAGGGTGGAATTTTGATTCCAAGGAATCAGAGGGCTGTTTGTTTCTGAACGCGGCTGATTTATATGAAGACATATTCAACATGGACGACAACGAGACTGACGAGCAAAAGGTAAGAAGGACTGTGGTGGAGTTTGAAAATTCTAAAATACTAAATTATCCCGTCACAACATCCAGTAGGACACCACCTAGAGGGGGGTCGATGCGGTGTAATTTAAATAATATCCATCATGTTCACACTCCCGTTCGTCCTTCCCTGCAAGCAAATCGTGAGTGCCTGCCCCGAATATGTTAGTGGCAGTTTAGCAGGAATTTGGCGCTGACTATAATGATTTATAGGGCGTTGTTGAAGTCACGGAGGTAGGGCGAGGATAATCCCGGGCACCGGTAATACTCGATAGTACCCCACGGTGTGGATCTGTCCTGCTGAGCTGAACGTCGGCGTCGATGCCAGAATGTTTGTGAGTGGATCTACGCTGGTAGCAGGAGCTTTCACCGCAGACTTAGACGGGCACGCCGGCATCGTCGTGAGCATGCGTCTGCCCACAATACAGTTAAGTACATTGGCCCATGGTACGGACAGGACGTAAAGAGGTGCTAATACTAATACTGTGATAGAAAATACTCACATTCTGCTGGAAGAATCGCCCTCTAAAAAACGCTCCTACTTACAGTTAAGTCTTTGGGAGATTTCAGATCGCGATATCCTTTGAGACGTGGCTCCAATAGGAACTATGCTGGCCATATGAATTGCAAGCGAGTCCCCATTCACGCAGTCCGACGGCGTGCTTGCCTTACTCTGGGTGTAAGTATTGTGCGATGGGGTATGGCCGTCGGAGCGCTCTCCAGAGCCCAACGGCTGCTCTTGATGGTCATACACATATCCGTGATCGTCGCATGCCGGCGTTACTTCGTATCAGGGTACGGGTGACCCATCGATTGGTTAAAAGTCACTTGTAACTTGAATGTAGTACCGCAACTTACGATGAGTTCCCTCCAATCCGTCGTTGCGCTCATCCAACTGCAACTACCTGACCTGCGCATCCCTGACAATACGCAGCTCGTCCTCAGCGCTGCGGCTTGTCTTGTTGTAGTGGGAGCAATTGTTGGGGTTTACCGTCCTAAATCTAAGAGTGGCCTTCCTCTCCCACCTTCCCCTCCTACTTGGAGACTTCGAGGGCACCTCCTACCACCTCGCAAGTAAGGTGCCCATTTGACTCATCGACTTTTGAATGCTGATTGTGTCCTATATCCGATAAGACCATTTCTCACTATAGCGGGATGGATTGACGAGTACGGTTCTCTGATTACTATTCGATCAAAATTCGAGAGGATCGTTATTATTGGCCGTTACAAAGTCAGTCCCTACACGCTGCGTCGTCGTATCCTGGCACAACAACATTCTGTTGCAGGCCGCCGTTGAAATTATGGAGAATCAGGGCAAATTGACAGCTGACCGTCCTCGCATGATTGCTGCTGGAGAAATATTTGGCGGCGGAATGAGCATTGCCTTTTCACCCTTTGGGGACCGGTTCCGTCGCATGCGTAGGTTAGTAATCTGCGACGCTTCCCCTCATCTATTTTACCTTTCAAGATGATGCAGAGCACTTCATTCTCATCTCCAGCCCAAAGCAGCTGAGGCCTATCAGCCACTGCAGATGTCGCACGCGAAGAACATAGTTCTTGGCGTTCTTGATAATCCACACAACTTCCAGCACCATGTGATAACGTAAGCTCTGTCGTCTATGATAGTATTAGCACTTTGCTTACGTGTGCTTTGAAGTTATGCTGCGACGACAATTATGAAAGTTGCATACGGGAAGAATACGCCCACGTCTGCGACTGATCCCGAAGTCGTTGAGATGCGTCAAATCGTCGGGATGGTTGCTGGAATCCTGCGGCCAGGTGCTTACCTGGTGGACTCGATCCCGTGGCTCAAATACCTTCCTTGGTATGGCCGAGACTTGAAACTGGGGTTTGAGAGGGGCAAGAAACTCAACACCGGTCATCTGGAACGCGTGAAAGAGCAAATGGTATGCATTTCCCTTTCGGTATTCACTTCATGACTGAGTCATTCCACAGCAGAGCAATGAGGACATCGGTCCTTCGTTCATGAAATATATGCTAGAAAATAGCCAATCCTATGGTTTGACAGAAACCGAGATGGCCTCTCTTGGTGGTGCCTTTTTTGGGGCTGGATCAGATACGGTGAGGTGTTGTTTTGTCGCTTCCGAAGATATGCGACTAAAATCAGACGAAAGACTTCCATGTCGATTTGCACGGTGCTCATGGCGGCGGCATGTTTCCCCAATGAGCAAGCTAAAGTTCAGGCCGAGCTCGATGCGGCTATTGGAAGGCTCCGAGGTAGCTTGATTAATTTGCCTATTGCAGCGTTCTGGATTCAATGATTTCTGCACTAAAGCGCCGACCTTCGCCGACCAAAAATCGCTTCCTCGCCTGCAAGCATTCATCTCTGAGGCTTTAAGATGGAGACCTGTGGCTTCCGGTGGTGGGCATCTTCGTTTTCAATTTATACCTAGGTGTCACAACATTCACGCTGCAGGATTGGCTCACCGAACAACCAAAGACGTGATTTGGGTAAGTGATCTTTGAACGACCGGTCACATAAATAATGATCTGGCCCATTAGGAAAACTATTATATCCCAGCTGGCACTACAGTATTCGGCAGCCATTGGTAAGCATCGCCCTTCAAGAAATCAAGGATCTAACGGCCACTGCCTTAGGTCCATCTCTCGAGATCCAGATATCTACCCGGAGCCTTACGCGTTCAAGCCTCAGCGCTGGATTAACGACAAAGGTGGCCTGAGAGACGATTTAAAATTCTTTGTCTACGGATTTGGTCGGCGGTAAGCACCGTCTGTCACCTATCTGTTTGTTTAATGACATTTTTTCAGCGTATGTCCCGGCCAACATGTCGCGAATAGGTAAAGCTATTTTGCATGCACCGGTTCTTCCAAACTCACTCCGGTTGGTACAGATCAGTGTTCATAACCGCCCTCCTTATTCTTTGGGCCTTCAAGCTTACTCTGGATCCTACGAAGCCATTAGATGACATGGGGTTTATGACCGGGTCGATGCCAAATGTCCTCCCATGCACATTTGAGTTTGAGAAGAGGATTCCGGAAACGGAGCTCAGGAGCATGATGCAGCATTATCCTGAGGTTGCATGAGAAACTTTGATACATAGATGGGTCAGGGAGAGAAGGACAAACAAGTTCTCAACGAATCACCAATATTGATGCATCCCTCCCGGACTCGTAGTATGTTTTAATTTTGCCTGAGCCAATTCTGAATTGTGCATTACGTAGTTCCTGTCTCAAGGTTCCCAATCTATCGTGTCTTCCCTCATCAAATACAGCTTGTGATAACATCGTCAAAGTGAAGGGCTCGTGGACGACTAGCAGCTCCATAATTATGTTGAACAACATCATCAGAGAACTGGTGAGCCGCAGATATTGTCATACTATGCGTTACGCTCTATTCGTGACGGTCCACTATTTCGTGATTTTTGTCTGTAGCACTCAATTTAAAGTAATTACTTAGCTACTTCACTCAATATATTCTATATTCTATATACTAGCATATTCCAAGTGGAATGAAACAAATCCGTTGAGAAATGGTGGAGATCGTGTTTTCAGCGTGACAGCAGCCAAAATCACGACTTGGTGTCACCTGCCGAGGCTGCCGACGTCGGACATTAAATTTAACGGCATGTTTTCTTTGCAGCTGCAATCCGTGAGCGCGTGAAGCACTGAGCTGGGCTCAATCGCTATGCCATGGGGCGTCACCGAGGCAAGCTGGTGGCGTCTACCGACCCCGAGTACGAGTCCAGGATCCAGGCTGCACTCATGGGTGTCACAAATGGCACCTACAAGAATATTACAGTAGCTGCAAGGGTACACAAGGTATGGTTATGTATTTTTCGAGTTCCTGCAGTGCTAATTTCATAGTACAGGTCGCATGGCAGACTCTTAACGACCGGAGCAAGGGTCTACATATGTCTCGCAGGGATTTTTCCAAGTCACGGCAGCTCCTCCAGCCATCAGAAGAGGAAGCTGTCAAGGACTGGCTGGCTCATGAATCTGGTGCCGCACGCCCTGTGCACCCTCGTGATTTACGTGCCTGGGTCAACAAAATTAGTGGAAGGCTTCCTGGCAAGCATTGGCATCGTCGTTACCTCGCTCGTCACAAGAAGTCTATTTCTTATGGTGGATCTTTGGTGACGGTTCGATTTGCCATCATGCCGCATACATTTTTCATAGTCCGCTGTATTTATCGTTGTATATACCAGACCGCACACAACAATAATATGAATCATGTCACAGTGGGTGTCCAGGTTTGTCCGAGTTGATCACGCACGTTGCCGAAACCTTCGTGCTCGCTGTGAGCAACAGCGAGCTCGACTACTGCAGTATTTGACCAATTGGTCTCATTATTTTTTCAATGTTCTATGATACTTACGTCTTGTTTATTTGTTTGCAAATAGGTCGAGCTCATTGTCTCGCAATCTTCGTATATCCAGAGTATCAATTGCAGTATGTCACAGTCGAATCACGTGCACAAACACAAATTCCACTGTCATGGGTATGTGTTGATCGATTGTTGATCTACTGCTATCTACTGATTGCACTTCAATGTCGCCCACACACTTCAGTGTCATCTTGTGGCAAATGCAGATTGAGTCTACTGTGACTGTCCGGTTCTTATTCCTATTTGTAAGTCCTTACTCCAGCTTCTGCATGACTCGTTTATTTTTTGTAGACAACATGGTTGGAAATTAGCGACCAATCGTGATTCACTGCCATTCTCGCCCACTTCCTGCCTAAACTGACAAGCCCATGCTCCTTCCTGTGCCCTACCAGTATGCATTGTTGTTGTTGTCCGAGGCAGCACCAACTTATTGGAGTGAACAAGACATATTTACTTCAAGGATACACGTGCAAAATAGTGGTATATACAAATATCATGCTGCCTGGAGCCTAGTCTGCAGTGAGATATCAGTAACCAATGAATAGATAGGAAATTGTATGAACCTTGCTTGGCTATGATGAAGGGCTGCAAACCAAATGCTCGACAAAAGACATTGCATTTATGAGTCGTTTTGAATGTGCGAAACGCCTCGGTGCAATTTCCTTCACCGAAGTTACTCATGTAGTCGCTGCAACCAACTCAGCATTACTCAAAGATGAAGGAAATACAATGAACGGTCCTGTCATAACTTCGCAGTCGGTAAGGAGGTCTCCAGAACCTGAATAATTGGTTAGAATATGATGAATGCGAGTGCGCAGGAGATTACCTTGGAAATCAGACAGATACACGACTTCATTTGTGAGCTGATATTGCACATGCTGGGCAAAGCATAGAAATAACCCTATTTTTTCCTCTTCGCCTCGTAGATGATGAGCAGGAGCAGCAGAATTGTTGTTAATATACTTGATAAACTTGCCCTCAATTCTTTCTTCTAATAGGTATGCTGCTCCAGCGCGGTCCAAAACGTCTTCAGGGATAGCAACTGCAGCATAGATGAGTCGGAGGTGAGGGACCTCGTTTGCAACAGTCTGCTTTACAGTCTGCGTCTGAAGCATTTCGTCAACAAAAATATAGACAAGGGACATCAAACAGGTAGCCCAGTATAGGCAGTTGGCCTCATCGAGCGTCCTCCCAAGTTCATCTTCTTTGGAAAACCTTTGACACTTGGAGTTCCCGTCACGTTTTCGGAAAAAGACACGCTTGGCTATGACATGCGTTGCTGTGAAAATGGAAGATTGCGAAGTTGATGGCCCAGGTGTAGTGCTCAATGAAGTAGTATGCAAAAGAGCTGGATGGCATGTTTTGAAGCTTCTGGCAGTACCTATCATTGACTTTGCATCAGAGTCTACAGAGATTGAGACGAGGTCAAAAGGGGAGGACATGACGTCGAGTGGAGTTGTGATAATGTCTTGAAACTTGATGGAGTGAATTTGGTACACTCGGAACGTGTTCGAGTTGTACTTGCCTGAATAAATCATGTATTAGTAAAATACCACGTTGAAATGCTGCAAAATCATACAAACAGCTGAAGCTTGTTTTCGGATGCTTCCCTGAGCTTTCATGACAGCCTCAAGTTGTTGTTGACTGGGTAGGAAAAGCCGTGGAGTTGCAGGTAACAGGCTACTGATGCGACTGGGGAGATGTATCTCTACTGCTGACATCAACATCAACAACAGAGATCGAGAGGTGGTAGACTGTTCTGGATCCTGCTCCGAGTCATTAATCTCAATGCCCTGCGTTTGGTAAGTAGTACTATGATCATTCTTTTCAAATTAACAAAATAAATACGTGTTCAATGCAGGAGTACTGTGAACATACCTTAACACATTTATGGGCTCGGCTGCTAGTCGGGCTACTAGTAGTGTGACTGGTGCTGTGTGGCTTCTTCAAGTGTTGACTCTTCAATCCTTGTTAGTTAATTTGATGCAACATCATAGTAGGAATGGACGGACTGGTAACTCAGAGTGCGTAGTGTTGCTCGCCTCATCAGTTGCATAGACAGGCCCGGGTGGTGATGTGTGCAAATTCGTCTGTATGTCCTTCATCTCAGTGGCATCATCACGGCGCTAAAATCACTGCATTTAGCAAGACATAAGTATTCATGATGAAGACCCACCAACTCATCAATTTGCTCCCTCCAGAGTTGGACACTTTCATACTGTGCATGCATCATAACAAGAAGAATAGCAACCTTTGTGCTGGCATAGAATTTTGGGACCAAATCTTTGGTCGTAGAGTGAAGGAAGAAATCATGAAGTACCACTGCGTCAGGATCATACAATGGCTGCCTCGGGTCAAAGAGAAGCATCATGGGTGATTTATGCATCTCAAGACTCTCAAGGGTGAGAGAATGTTTGCGTGACCATTCTGTCCATGGTGACTGGAGATGCCGGATTATATCCAAGTGAAGTTCTGTTCGTGTGGTAGACAATGATACATGCATGTCTCGTTCGATGTTCTTCACGTTGAATCAGTAAAAGCAACAAGTGCATCATATTACAAGCCAAGGCCTACCCCAACGAGCAAAGTGCCTGACTTGCCTTCTGGCTTTAAGTGATGAAGGGCAGCTTGGATTGTGACGATTTGGACACAACTGGATGATGCTGCATGAAGCATCTTGCTACGGTGTTGGTGGTGGAATTGATGGTTGGCTGTATAGCCATTTGAATGACCTAGTAAGTTATCTTGGTACGCGTCAGAAATGCAACAATCAATTTGGAGTCATAAGTACACTTACTCATCTATGCTGCAGTTGCTATCCCTGAAGACGTTTTGGACCGCGCTGGAGCAGCATACCTATTAGAAGAAAGAATTGAGGGCAAGTTTATCAAGTATATTAACAACAATTCTGCTGCTCCTGCTCATCATCTACGAGGCGAAGAGGAAAAAATAGGGTTATTTCTATGCTTTGCCCAGCATGTGCAATATCAGCTCACAAATGAAGTCGTGTATCTGTCTGATTTCCAAGGTAATCTCCTGCGCACTCGCATTCATCATATTCTAACCAATTATTCAGGTTCTGGAGACCTCCTTACCGACTGCGAAGTTATGACAGGACCGTTCATTGTATTTCCTTCATCTTTGAGTAATGCTGAGTTGGTTGCAGCGACTACATGAGTAACTTCGGTGAAGGAAATTGCACCGAGGCGTTTCGCACATTCAAAACGACTCATAAATGCAATGTCTTTTGTCGAGCATTTGGTTTGCAGCCCTTCATCATAGCCAAGCAAGGTTCATACAATTTCCTATCTATTCATTGGTTACTGATATCTCACTGCAGACTAGGCTCCAGGCAGCATGATATTTGTATATACCACTATTTTGCACGTGTATCCTTGAAGTAAATATGTCTTGTTCACTCCAATAAGTTGGTGCTGCCTCGGACAACAACAACAATGCATACTGGTAGGGCACAGGAAGGAGCATGGGCTTGTCAGTTTAGGCAGGAAGTGGGCGAGAATGGCAGTGAATCACGATTGGTCGCTAATTTCCAACCATGTTGTCTACAAAAAATAAACGAGTCATGCAGAAGCTGGAGTAAGGACTTACAAATAGGAATAAGAACCGGACAGTCACAGTAGACTCAATCTGCATTTGCCACAAGATGACACTGAAGTGTGTGGGCGACATTGAAGTGCAATCAGTAGATAGCAGTAGATCAACAATCGATCAACACATACCCATGACAGTGGAATTTGTGTTTGTGCACGTGATTCGACTGTGACATACTGCAATTGATACTCTGGATATACGAAGATTGCGAGACAATGAGCTCGACCTATTTGCAAACAAATAAACAAGACGTAAGTATCATAGAACATTGAAAAAATAATGAGACCAATTGGTCAAATACTGCAGTAGTCGAGCTCGCTGTTGCTCACAGCGAGCACGAAGGTTTCGGCAACGTGCGTGATCAACTCGGACAAACCTGGACACCCACTGTGACATGATTCATATTATTGTTGTGTGCGGTCTGGTATATACAACGATAAATACAGCGGACTATGAAAAATGTATGCGGCATGATGGCAAATCGAACCGTCACCAAAGATCCACCATAATTTCTACTCACAAGCCACGGAATCTCGACCTGAAATGTGCTCAGAACTTCAATCAAACAACTGTCAAAGGATACTTCATGCTTCGGGGCGACCTTGATAAGAAATATAATGGCATTCCTGCAGTGCATAATTGGAATATGGATGATTGCATTTAGTTCAATATAATTTTTCCGTACATACTGTAGCTCACAAACTTATTAGTAGCGTCCTAATCAATTGCTGTTAAAGTTCACGAATCCCGAATCACGAAGATTCTAACGTCTGCCAAGTGGACTGTAAATTCGGCCAGTGTGACTGTCCATTACTATTCGTGACATGAGTGTGACTCACGAAATAGTGGACCATCACGAATAGAGCGTAACGCATAGTATATGCCGATATAATGATCATATATAAAAAATGTTTTCGTTATAATGAAATACAAAGTCATATAAAGCCATGTATAACGTCGGAAAACCACCGCAATCAATGTAAAGCACCCTGGGGAGCAGTGTTGTTTTTAACCCGGGTTATAACTGAATAGGTTATAACTGGTACGTCCTGCCTTGAATTAACTGCAAAATAACTGGGGTTAATGGGGTTAAATAACAGTTAATTTCTACCAGGTACTAGCTACTCTTAGTCGTCGATAACAATTGAGCTTGATGCACCGCTTCCCATGTCCAATGACTCCCCCGGTGCATTCCTACCAGTGTGCGACTCTTCATCTTCGGGCAGGCATGACATTAGCTCATAGAATAAAGCCTCACTCTCCATGTTTTTCACACCCTGGAACCAAAACTTGTCCCATCCAACCTCAACAGACCAATTGAACATGTCCCGGATGTGAAACATCCTCTTCTGACCGAAGAAGCAGCAAATTTGTCGTGGTCTGCTACCTTCTGCAGGGCGTGAGATGTCCTCCTCAACTTCAATTACTTCTCCTAACCCAGTCATGTAATTGTCATTGTTGTCGTCGTCGGCATCTTGCCACAACTGCAGCACAACAGCCAAAAATGAGGACGCTGAAGGGCCATTTTTCTCAGGTCCATTCGCTGCAACACAATCGCTGTTGCCATCATCTATGTCGGACTCGTCAGTGAGCAGTGTGTCGATGTCAGCATTCATGACGAGTTCCTGATCTTCCATACGGCTGCCAGTAGGATCACGGTCGGTGAGTGTTTCAGGGTTGCCGAATTGGCATTTGAGGTGGCGTGGGGCTGTGCCATCAATGGCATGTTGTTGACGGAGCTCCATCTTGAGAAATGATATGTCACGGTTCTTCTGCACACCTAAGCGAGTCCGTCTTTTTGATTTTGTGTTGCCCATTGAAGAAAACAGGTGCTCGACTGACGCGGAGTTTGGGACAAAGCTCAAAACAAGTTGTGCAAGCTGCATTCAGCAGCCCCAGTGTGAATGAGTGATTGTTGAACCACTTGATAATTTCATTGGCATTGTCGATGACAGCACTGATATCTCCATTGGCCTTATAATAGTCGCCCAAAATGAGATTTATCTTGATTGAACATTAATGTAGTTCACGCCAGAATATAAATGAAATGTACCTGATGACTCCAGCAGTCCATAACAAGCATCCATGGGTATTTTTGTAGGAAGAGGAGACAACCTCGCTTCTCATCTCCACCAGCATCTCCACAAGCACCAATCATGGTCAGAAGCAGAACATCCTTGATGTAATGATACTCTTCCTCCATAAGCTCGAATACTAGTTGACCAGTCTTTTTTTTTGCCGATGTATCATGAACGTGTAGAACATATGTCTGCCAGCTGACCATCAGCATATATACTTAGCCCTAAATTTAAATTTTACTTACCCGACGTTCGACGGTATGGGTAAAGGCAATCTGATGGATTTTTGCCAAATCCCTCCAACTGTCACCTGACAGAACTGAATATGCACCCTGATGGAGGGTGTGCTTGATTTCTCCCTCGACCCTGGTGACTTCTGCACGAAGGATCTTGCCTGACAAAGCATGCCTTGTTGGAATCGTAGCTCCGGGAATATAATCATGAAAGAGTTTTTGAACTTCAGGATCAGCGATTGAATTAAAGGACCAGCCTGTGGAGACACATGCTCGGAGCAATTGCTGGGAGAAAGCTTCCTGCTTGCTTGGACCAAATGGAACAACATTTGCCACAATTACGTTGAACCTCTGTTGCTTCCATGGAACAATAGCTCTTCCTTCCATTATCATGATGTCGCCACTGTGACTGGCAGATGTGCCAAGTCTGAGTCGTGGTTTGGTCCCTCATCATCCTCATCATTGGCCTGCTGCTTCTTTCCACATTTAAGCATTTCAGCATCACTCTTGACATTTCCAGGGACATATTGACAACCCAGCAGATGGTTTGCCATTATTTCAACCTTTCCGGCAATATGAGGGACATTGTTGCAGGCTGTTTGAGTACATTTTACATAAATGATTTATGTAACACATCGATTGGCAACAACTCACCTTCCTGAGTCAAAATTGTGTGAGTTTGGACAGCCTGCAATATTCCATGTGCGACGGCCTGCTGATCAGCATTCCCGAGTTCCTTAGCCTTCACTGTGACACAGTATTTACAGCATGCTTGCCAGTGCACTTTATCGACCTTTGTAGGTCCCTGATGGAAATGTTCCCATAGCCAGGGCTTCTCCCTTGCCATCGGAGAAGCTTTGGAAGGCAAAGATTGATCAACGATAATAATTAAAAAGTTTGCCAACCCCCCATTTAACCCATTTAACTCCTGGTACATTAACCCTACTAACCCTCCCAAAATCACAGATCCATTTAACTAACCTCTTAACCGGTTATAACCGGGTTAAGTTATAACCCTTTTAATGGGTTAGTGACAACACTGCTGGGGAGACTCATGAGTTCTCTGATGATCTCCTATTTCTCGCCAGAGTTTGCAAACATGCCAAAATATACTCTCAGAAAAGCCGACACAATGAAGGATTTGTTTGAGAGACAGCATGTTGTGTTCATACAGGTTGATAGCAGCAAGTTTGACATTGCGACTGATTTTGTGGAATGGCATAGTTGAAGTAAACAAGCCATGGGTCTTTTTTATTTTTTTATTTCCTCATTCACTCAAATTGCTCATACAGTGTATGTCACTCAAAAGTGGCAACTACCAACATCAAAACTTGTAATTCTATCTACACCTTCAGAAATACCTCTTTCATCTTGAAAACCTTACAAATGGGCTATGTTAGAGTAGTATAGTAAGTCTATCAGAATACTTTTTCAAAAAAACTTAAGTTTCAAAATTTTCGCTAGCCAAAAGTGAATTTCAAGCAGAGCGTGTTGGAGTTCCCTATTTGGGTATGTGGCATCTGATGGCCAACTCTGCAATTACTCAATGAGAACACCCAAGTTCATCATCAATGTAGGACCACACCAACAATGTGATTTGTATTTCTTCACGGCAAATTCAGCTTGACATGCATTAAGACCTTTCCTGGGATGATCAAAGTTTCAATGTATGTCAGTGCACTGATTGATATTACTCCCTGAATTCATAATGTCCGCCCAGAATTTTTGAGCAGATACTGCTGCCCTCCATGCACACCCCTCTGCATAATTCACTGTCTCTTCAGCCTTGAACTCAGCCAGTGTCTTGAGTAAGTCTTCTCTACTCTTCCGCTTCTCTCCTGTGGCATGGACCACAATCTCCATAGCTGCTTCATTATCCGACTCGCTCTTGTTATCTGATGCCTCTCCTATATTGTCATCTATGAGACTGAATGACAATGCTCCATTAAAGTTGGACTCAGAGTCTGCTTCACTTTCGGCATCTGAGACAGGCACATAGTCTGGGTCCAGAAAGACTTCCAAAACATCTTCTATCAGCTCACTGTCAAAGCACCTTGATGATGAAGCATACTGCTGCTTCGCTTGCTTCTGTCTTTTGGTAGGAGGAGGCATTTGATGGTGAAAGTGAACAATTATGTAATCAGGTGAAATTTCGGAAATTTAGATTTACGCTCCTTTTGTCTATGTTTCCTATCAAAATTTTAATCTAAGCACATATGGATCAAAATTGTGGCCTGGGGAGAGTTGCTGTCCCTTGGTGACATACACTGTACTGTCAACCATTTTCACCTCAACCTCACTACTATATAACCTAATAAGGATGTCGTAGGGGGGCTATGCCATGCTAATTAGCATCGGTTTTCCTATTTCTCACACCCCACCAGTACCACCGTGAATAAAGGCTTAATTCCCTTTGTGGATTTCCCAGAATGGAACTCATGTGAGTAGACCATACCGCCTCCTTCGGGAAGCTCTGTGTTATGTCATATTTGCCACTTGCTATTTAATTATTGTTGCTCTCTGTTGTCAACAACAAGCAAAGCTAAGTCCTTCATTTGTTCACCATTTTTCTTACTTCTTTTTTTATTCTAGGTCTACTTAACGATGCACAAACACTACAAACAATAGTTGGTGCTGATATGTGCTTGTCATTGTCCTACACGGTGAGTCCAACATGCATGTGACTTTGTTGATCTGACTCTGTGACTAAGACTTCCTCGGCAGATGCCGTCTAACATGCCCCCTCAGTGCTCACTGTTGCTGCCATCACTGGCAGCAGCGTGGCTTTCCTTTCTCCTTCTCCCTATGCCATACAATGCCTGCATCTAAAACTACTCGCTCTGTGTGTCTAGTTGTCGGTTCCACAAGATCTACTGTGAAGCTCAAGTCCAGGGCCCTGTCACAGACCCAGCAGATTGAGGATCAATGACACATGCAGGAACAGTGCAATGCTAATATTGCAGGTATGTTTTATTATCTACAGTAGCTCAAAAAAGTGTCCCAATGTTTATGCATTTTCATGTAATTGCTTTGTTGTGAGTCAGGGTGTGGGAATATGACTAAGCTATAGGGAGGTGTCAGAAAGCTCTGCTTCCTGGCTATATTATTGATCCATATAGCGTGGGAAGCCGACATTACCGTGCGAAGATATGGACATTTTAATATGATGACTCATTGGGACACTTTTTTGACTTTGATTTTTATATACATAATCTCCATAATTCTAGTACTTAGTGTTACCTCCCTTGGCTTTAATGACTGCTGCTACCCTCCTAGGCATACTTTCTATCAATTTCTGACACTCCTCCTTAGCAATCTTCCCCCACTCTTCTGCAACTCTCTCCCATAGCTGAAATAGTCCATTTTCTGTCGGAAATTTCTGAGTTTCATTTTAATGCCTTGTAATGCATTCTAATGCCGCAATGACAACCCACCCGTGGCAATGGGAAAGTAATGTAAGCCCCGTTTTGAAATGCCAACAGGTGCCGGTGGCAATGTGGCGCCAATGACCATGCCAATGCCCATTGTAACATTAAATTTTGTATTATTACAATGGCATTAAAATAAACTTACAGTCCGTGGGAATCCCATTTATGTACCCTGCTGGCCATCGTCATTATCCTATTATGATCTCGCCATCTATTATTATCTATTGCTTATTTTTATCTACTCTCTATGTTATCTACTATGTTATCTACTGTCTACGATTTATCTATGCTATCTACTATATTATCTACCATCCATCTATTATGTTATCTACTATCTACGATTTACCAACTATCTATGTATTTACTATTATCTAATTATCTTACTAATACACTTGTTTTATTACTTGCACTTAGGTTGATTCAAACTAGGGACTTAGACTATATACTCTATGGTAACATTAGATACGGTCCGTAATCAAAACCATTAGACTACGAGGGCTTTCTTATAAGGGAACCCCAACTCTATTAGAGGACCACTCTACAGCCTTGATATCAATACCTTCGAGCAGTCCGTCCTCGAAGGAATCACGATGTGCTCCCCAGTAATTCCCCGTTTATCCAGCTCAATCTCAGAACACGTCTCCACGCAAGCCTCCAAATTTACCTTCAGCTTCAAATTAACCAAAGTTAACTCCATTAATGCTGTCGTCAAGTCTTTCTAGATAATCCGCTCAAGCTCGTTCCATCTGGTCTTATATTATATGTAGTCAAGCCTAAGTAGTGGTGCGAGCATTGCGGGTAGTACGGGTACTAGTGTTAGATACAGTGCGTCTGGCTGCTCTGCCTCCTTGACGGCCTCTCACAGGTGCAGGTGCTGTAACAATGTTACCAACTTCATCCTCGTCAGGCTCAGATGTAAGAGGACTGCTAGGTCTCGGTCTCTCCCTGTTAGCCTCGGCATCAGCAACCGTCTCATCCATGATGTCCTCTGTAAGTGGTTCAGGCTGCGCAGTGGGCACCTCGCCTTCAGTCACACCCGCTAAGGCACGATCCATAGCCACGGTGAAATCCTCTTCATCTGACATTGAGTTAGTTGTTCTCAAACCTCTGGAGAAGACATAATTATTCAGCTTCTTCACAATGTCGCATGTGTACTCCGTGTTCCAGTTCTTGACAAGAATCTTCTTATATGAGGTGAACATATAGCTGTACTGGATCTTCGTCATCTCGCCCTTGCCGGAATAGCGAAATTCCTTGTCGGCACTCAGTAGGAAAACGACCTGACAAAAACACATCAGCCGGGAGACTCTTTCGACACACAAAAACTTACAACTACACCCACCCACGCCAACAAACCAGGCGTTAAAGATGTCACCTCCCACCTATTACCATTTCACGGAGGTCCTCCTGCTCGTAGCGCAGTCAAGCCGTTCTCACCCCACAGCAGTATCCGGATAGCCTGAAAACATGATGGGTAAGATATGTTATAAGATAAATATAAGTATTGAATTAAGAGACACAATCACGCACCTTGCCGAAGAGTTCCCAATTTCCAAAGACCGTTTTCAGTGATGGATCTTCGACGAGATTTGGGAAAAGGACGGGTGGGAAAGGCTTGGGCATACGCTGGGATGTAGAGGTACCGAGGAGACGCTGGATCTCAGGTACACTTGCTCGGTCGTACGCTATATCAGCGAAATACTGTTCAGAGAGACCAAAGATAAGACCAGCTTTGGAGCGCAGTTTCTTGATTTCGGATGCACGGCTACTGTTCATTGCATCCTCGAACTTAAGTACTATCAGCGAGAGTTAATGATTCAGAAATAAAGACGTTACTTACAACATCCGCGAAGTGATTATCCGCAACGAGAGGGTGGATGTGCGATGGGAGTAAACTGAATAGCTCTGCAAGCAAGGCTGACTCCGCCGAGGCCTGCGTTTCATAGCGTGATGGTTCGTTGAGAGGTGGAGCGAATGCAGGATTGGGACGCTGAAGAAGTTGCCTGTCTGGTGCAAACATTTCGTAGCAGGCACCATATTTGCGACCGCATAAGCGGATTTCTTCGTCGAAGGCCATGTGCTCCTCAGAGGCATTCTGACCCTTCTTCTTCCGCTTCGGCTGGTTTGCCTTGAGGATCTTGTTCTCCTCCGTCAACTCCTTATTGACGTCCTTGAGTTCTTGCAACTCGAGTTGTGTTTCTCGCAATGCCTGAAATAAAAGTTTGAATATTCAGACATAGGCAACAGTGACGGAGCCTACACATACCTGTTCGAGATCAGCGAGGGATATGGTGCTCGATGGTGGCATTGTGATTGCGGAAATGACCAGAGCAGGTTGATGAAAGGAAAGGTAACGAAAAAAAGTCGTCTGAGGCGCCTGATATAAGGAATTAGGCGATGCCTCGTGTTGCTAACAAGTAATTAGGCCCTGAATAGACTAAGTCAATCCAATGATAACAGGTAAAATCATGCGTGGTTCACTTACATGGCACAACCAAGAGTGTAATCATTACCTTATGTTGACACCAATGAACACATGGGCTTCCTCGTGGCGAGTGTGAGCAGCCAGCGGCTGAGATATCCAATCCGGAAAGTGTCTCAGCATGTTTTGAGACGGTAGCCAAGAAGGTGAGCATGACGGGGATATAAGGATTGAGTGTCGATCTAGCAAAAGGTGAAGATGACAGGGATGGGGGGGATATAAGGATTGAGTGTCGACTGAGCAAAAGGCAAGCATGACAGAGATATAAGACAAGACGAGGCCAGTTCTTCATTCCACATGACCGGCAGACTTGTGCATCACCTTCATGCGCAAGAACATGTCAGTATCAATTGTGTCAATAACCAGGTAATCACCCGGGATGCTATGATCTTCCACCAGTGCTGCGCCACGGATGATTGAGTGTACTGAAAAAAATTCGGATGAGATCCTCGGTCTTTGACGAACACGCCAGAACTGAAAGTGTTTATCTTTGAGAGAGCGTTGTCCAACCGGAGCATCATATGGGTGAACGAGAGCAACTGGATGAGTTTGACCATCCACGACGCAAGTGAAAAGCATCAGTAAACGCCCGAATATCACTCCGGCTTGAGTTTGAAGGATGACACAGTCATATCGAGGGAAGTTGTGAAATGAAGGACTACATCGAAGATAGTCTGTAGTGGTGCGCCAGTCCACAATGGACTCAAAGTTGACCTTTACGAAGCGATGCTTGGTTACCTGCATTCTATGTGTTAGTTGTGAATCAGAAAATAACAAAACAACATACGGTTTCGTCAGGCATGAACTTGATTCGTTTTCCGCCAGGTAGCGGTATTCCGTGAGCAGGGAGGGAATCACTCAGAAAGTCTGCAAGCTTGATGCGAAACCGATTGAATGCATTGTCGTTTGCATGCTCTTGCTCCAAGGCCGCAAACGTTTGCTCGTTTTGCGCTGCACCCAACTTAACATGGAATGTGGTGTCCAAGTCATTGTCGAGGTGTTCATCATTGTCCGCACTGTTCGAGTACGAAGGGTCCTTTCGAGATGCAATGAGGTCATCATAGTCCTCGATATCCAAACGAATTGAATGTGCAATGAGGAAGCGATGGTCGAGGCGAAGTACCTGTGTAAGATCAATGCAATTCTGTCCTGTTTCACGAACAAATGAGAGTACACACCTGTTCAGCAATATTTTTGAAGTTCGTCCGCTGAAGATAAATCCGTCTGATTGGGCCATGACACTTCTCGTTTGGCTTGGTGTTAGTATTCCGCGTAGCACCCTTCAATTCGATATCATCAAACAAGTGGGCATATGCATGCCGTTTCGGGTATGCCCAATTCTTTCCTGAGTCGTCTTTTGCGCTATATC
Source organism: Suillus lakei (assembly GCA_016628065.1). Taxonomy (NCBI): domain Eukaryota; kingdom Fungi; phylum Basidiomycota; class Agaricomycetes; order Boletales; family Suillaceae; genus Suillus; species Suillus lakei. The sequence goes on along the minus strand of JABBWA010000088.1, from coordinate 129,548 downwards.
GCTATATAATGTAGATTGTCAGTAAAATGTTAACACAACCCAAACAAGAAACTGACATCCAATAGTTGTGTGAACTCCATTATGGCCAGACGGCCCGCAGCAATGGTTTCTGATGTGTGCACTTCAAGAGCAGCGTACATGTCGATGTTCACTGTATTCACGGATGCATCGAAGGAGCAGATAAGGGAGTGCGTGAGTGCCTCGGTCAATGACATCATGTGCAGCAAATACGATAAGCTATGGAACCATCAGAATCAGTACAAGTGAGAGTCGATGAAACACCTTACCTTAGAGATATCTTCATACTTCGAGCCATCAGAGAATGATATGTCCATGACATGGTTGAAATGATTGATGTTGCGCCAACTGAGGCATTGAGTCAAAGCTATTCCAGTTGTTAAGTCAATAGCTGCTGTGCCCGAAGTTGAAAAACGTACTGTAAATCGATTTTAGACTGTATCTGCCGACCAACTGATTTGATGCGTTCCTGAAACTGAGTCCACAAATGGTCAGAAAAATTACCTTCGTTATTTACATGTAAGCGGTCAAATGAGACTGCAGAATGGACGTCCGTGTGAGCAACATCTGAAAATGCATTCTAAAAGGAATCAACGAGAGTTGAGAATGAGAATACAGCGAAAGGAACTTACATCTACGTCGCGGAGGCCTCGAGACTTCAATAGCTTTTCTTTGTCTTCTTGTCGACTGAAACTTCGAGCCTCTGCGATCGTCGCTTGCATAGACGCGCTTGTTCGCAGTGGATACGACGTCAGTACGTTCCCAAGCTCTTCTCTAGGAACGAGACAAACGGGACAAGGGCATTTGCACTTGGTTCCGCGTATCAATGCCATAACACATCTGTAGAATAACCATTAGAAAACTATAATGACAAGGCAATACACCTACTGCTCCTCGTAGTCAGCTGATAAAATGAGAATAAGCGGGTAAAAGAGACGCTTGATGTTATCCCAACACGTGACCCAACAACCAGTTTTCGAGAGCAGTGCAATTGATTTGAGAAGACACTTGAACGATTCGTGCCAGACGACATTCTTGAAATTGACAAAGGACTGAGTCCCGGAATACTGTTTGTCTTCTTCGACCTACAAAAATTAGTAATAAGCATAGAAGCCAACAGCAAATCGAATAATATATCATACAATCGGAAGCCAGCCTACAAGGCGACCGCCGCCGAAACCTTCACCATTGCATATTCCAACAGGTAAATTCACACATCATGCAATAACGGGATATGCCTTTTGACGACCAAACGAAGAGAGCTTTGCCTTATCAGCATATATAATGAAAGCAAAGGGCTTTCCTTCATCCTTCGGCAAGGATGACTATGCAACATGCATTTACATTGTTAGAACATTCAAACTTAGTAGCACATACATACTTGACTATTCCAAAAGGCGTTAGCTGTCCATGGCTCGTCAAAGAAGCGTACAAAGTCTTGTCCGTCAAATTTGTACAACCGTTGAGCATCGAACACGAAATGCGGACCAAGGCGAGGGTCTTTCAACAAGTCACATGCCCAATCCCAGAGCGGCCTATACCAGACATCAAAGTTGTGCTCCTGGTCCCTATGCGGGACAGAAATCACTTCCTTTTTGAACTATGCTTGAAAATTGATTGTCAATGAGGTATAATAAGTCAGTACTCGGCAGATGCTCACTTTTGCATGACGTGAAGATGCAGCGTCCCATAGCTTACAGATGCCATCATAGTCGGTGACTGAGAATCTTTCAAGCACAGCACGACGGATGAGACCGATGAGTTCGTTCGTCTGCAGTTTCGTGAGGTTGGCTTTCAGAATGAGTTCAGCGAAGTCGAAGTCGATACGCGAGGAAAACGGTTCCCAGGGAGTGGTGTTTTCGGATACGAGTGAGGGAGCAGCAGTGTGGCAGCGAAAATCGGCAAAGTGATCAGTCTTTGTAGGGATGCCACTATGAGGATGATACTCTGTCCTGATATCATCCTGCTGTATTGCAGGTGGAAGGACATGATCATTTGATAGACCTATATAATGTTATGATGATTGACCAGTTTATTGACAATAAAATAATTGACATACCTCCAAGTTCGTCGAGATGTACATACTCCGAGTCGTCAAACGTAGGTTCACAAGCAGCAGGAGCGGCATGAAAGCCTACAAATTGTTAAATAAAACACGAATCTATGGAAAAAATGAATCAAACCTTGGGACGCGCCTGGTCGTTGTGATCAATGCAGGATTGGACGAGATTGAGGGTTCAACAGCTCAGTGTGTGCTCGAGAAGCTGTCAAGAGGAATTATACTCATTGTTTTTGAAACAAAGTATAGAAGACTCACCTGCTCGAGCATTCTGTCTCTCAAGATCTTCCTGCATCCGTATAGCATCCCTCCTGCAGGCCTTTTGATGGGCAGCAAGACCGCGACTTTTGAATTTCTGGCTGCATGTTTCACAGATCGAGGTCCGTTCGGGTGGCATGAAGGTGTACAAAACTCAAAAGTAAGTGTGAATACAAGAATACGAAGGGAATATGGACATCAATGTTATCGATGGTGGCGCTCGAGTCGCATTCCAATGCATTCAAACGGCGTGCACGATCGTGGGAATGATATGTCAACATCAACAAGATAATTGTCACGATTATCAGTTATTCTTATCGATTAGAATACCACGTGATATCGTGGGAGTGACATCTCAATGACAATTGCAATGTCACATCATTGCAATGCTTCTAGGAAATTTCCGACATCTTGACCATCTGACCCCAACCTATTGATTTTGGACTCATCTGACCAAATAACCCTCTTCCAGTCCTCTATAGTCCAGTGCTGGTGCTTTAGAGCAAATGCTAGTCGTTTCTTCCTATGAACTGGTGATAATAGAGGTTTCTTCTTCTTGACTACAGCTTTAAGCTTGGCTTCCTTGAGGGTATTCCTGACTGTTTGAGTGGAGACAGTGGTAGGGATGATGGAATTGATGAATTTGGTGGCTTGAACAGCATTAGAGGCCTTCCCAGATATGATATGATGAACCAGAGCTCTTTTGTCATGCAAAGTGAGTTTGGAAGGACAATCCATTTTGATGTTTTCTTTATTGGAGTGTTCTGATTGATGACCCTAGCAATAGTTGACTTGCCAAGACCAGTTTTAGAAGCAATCTGCCTGATAGATAGACCAGAGGTAGAGAGAACAAAGATATTATCCCTTTGGGAAGTGGGAATGGACTTCATAGTGATTATGAGGAGTACAGTGTTATTGTAAGGGTTTATATATGTAAAAGATATTAAAATCACACCATCTTACCAATATAACATCATTTTATAAATGGTGTCATGTCTGAATGGTCTGATTTTTATATTTTGATAGCAACTCAAAAAAGTGTCCCAATGAGTCATCATATTAAAATGTCCATATCTTCGCACGGTAATGTCGGCTTCCCACGCTATATGGACCAATAATATAGCCAGGAAGCAGAGCTTTCTGACACCTCCCTATAGCTTAGTCATATTCCCACACCCTGACTCACAACAAAGCAATTACATGAAAATGCATAAACATTGGGACACATTTTTGAGCCACTGTATGCTATGTTTCATATTGACAATGCTGGCTATATGACTAAGTACTGAATCCCAAACACTGCCACAGACATGCAACATGACACTGTGGACAGCACAACCACAGGCATTGTTGGTGCTATGGATGCTATGTGTCAGAACTTTTGTTATGACATTTTGTTGTATTAAAATGCCTTAATGGCAAGGTTTGATTGTGATTAGACAGTCAGCATTTTGATGGTCATTATTATCACATCACAAAACATAACTCCATACTTGTCACAATTAGATACAAAATGAGCATTTGTAAACATATTGTGTGAGCATTTGCAAGCAAATTGGGAGCATTATCGCAGGCATTTTTATGGTATTGAAATATAATTGGAACATGATTTTGTTGACACCATTGACCATCACTTATGATTTCAATGGGCATATTGACTACATTACAATATTGCTAAGGATGATCCATAACCTCATTGCAAACTAATTATGATACTTGTAGTCATGAATCAAATAAATGGATTGTATATGAATGATATATGATAATATTGTAGGTGGCTACTATTAGTCTAAGGGCATCCAATCCAGTCAGAGCAGTTGCTTGCTTATGGGTAACCGATGACCCACCCATGATCCAATGTAATAGTGTCATGGTCCAAGGCAAACAAAACAAAACAAGGAGATGAAATTGAGCAGTGAAATCAAAACAGAAAAAAAAAGGTATTGCTGGGCCACGTGGCGGTGACTGGAGTTCGGTTGGTCTGGAAGACATTGTGAGCAGACAGGAAATATACTGATCTGAGGATAAAACTTATGTTGTTGCTGTGTTAATGCTTGCACCACCATGTCTCAAGTTCCCCTGGAATATTACTATAGACCACAACATGCTGTAGTATGAGCAATTATCACCCACCATATTAAAAAATAATTTGAAAGACTTACTCAACGATGGACAGCAATGATTCTGAATCAGAAGCTCTGAATCCGAGGTTCAGGTTGGGGTGTTCATTGTCAGGGATTGAATAAAAAAACATGAAAGTGGGGATTCATCGGTGCGAAGGGACTGATATCCAGAGTTCGTTGATGGTTGATTCTGTCAAATCAGAGACAGCTCATTGACAGAGATGCAGGTGTTATTAATTCTGTAATGACAAAGTTTGAAATTTAGATTCTGATAATGGCAGATGCGGCCAAACTTCAAATACACCAAAATGTGTGAGCTGAGCGCTGAGTACATGAATGCAAAGAGGAGGAAAGCATGCAACTGAGTCTAGGCCTTTAAAGCCTGATTGACTATACCTCTGCTTCCCTTAGGGTGACCTCCTCTATTCTGTTATTCCAGACTCCATCTGGTTATCCTCCGCCTTCATTCCTGTCCTTACCTTTAGTCACACCCCTATACTCTGAACATAATTAACTCCTTCAGACACTTACCCAAGTGCTATACCTCTGATTCCACCCTTGGTTAGCTTACCTCCAATCATCCTTACTCCAGATCATGTCCAGTGTAGTATTACCTCCTACCCTCATCGTCCTACCCTCCTATGCCTTACCCCTGGGCCCTTCCTATGAAGGAGCTCGACTCAAGTTTCTCCTTCACACTCTGGGCAATCCACTGGACTTATCCATTACCTTGGACTACAGAAGTCTGCCAGACTTGTCACTTGTCAATGCTCTGGACATGCCTACAATGCTCCAGAACTCCATTTTGGGCTTCCTGGAAATTAAGGGCAAATACTCAGGAAAGGGGCACAGCACACAAGCTGAAGCTGAAGCCAAGCCCTCCAGATCCATCCCTAGCTCCTTGCACAACATTGTATATACCTTTGAGTTCTACAGGGTCTCCAGCATGGTCATAACAGGCAATGAGAAGGGCTATGAAAAGGAGGGATAGAATGAATGTGTTGTGCTTCAGAGGTGATTACAGAGCAATTTCAAAAAATAGAACAATTCCTGTGCATAGGAATAGAGAATGAGTCAAGGGGGTGAAAAAGCAAAGATAAAGCAAGGCTATGACCATTACAAACCATGACCAATGATGATAAATCCTCCTGAGTCACCATGACCAATTGCTATGCAAGCATGACAAAGTGCTGTGCAGTGATGATGCAAGAACTGTGATGCAGCATATGGGCTGTGGGAAATGGAATGGAGTGATGATCCAATGCTCTGCTGCAGAGATAGCATGTGGTTGTTGGTGCAGAAGTCGACATGCAGTGATCATGGGATATATACAGTCTGTAAGACCATTCCCCAGCATGATAAGGGGTTGGTCATCTGCACCTACATGGTGATAGATTGACTTGGTTGTTTGTAATCTCTTTGGATGAGTGATGAGGATGGAATAGTATAGTATGTGTGTCCATGGTCATGGTGGTGAGAAGTGATTGGATAATGACTGGAATGGTTTGATGAGTATAAGTCACTGAAGAGGAAGATGCATTGGGAAACTACTGGCATAACATGGTCCAATGGTACCTTGTTGTTGTTGAAGATTGGCCTGACAACATACCATTTGTCAACCTCAGCAATGTCTCCAGTGCTCTACCAGACCTGGAAATGCTCTTGCATAAATGGCAGTCCTGCGCCATTCATTAGAGGCACCTGGAAGAAGATGAGTATCAAAAACTTCTTCAAGAGCACAATGAGAAGTTGGAGTGGGGTGATATCGCTGAAGAATGCTGCTGGACTCGTTCAGACAAGGGAAAGAAGCACGTGCAAACTTCAGATAGTTCTCAGTGCAAGAAGGTATATAAGAGTGCCGAAACTGTCATAAGTGATGATGAAGATGAAATGGCACCAGCTACTGCCTCCACTCATGCCCCTATGGGTTTGAATATGATGACGCCCCAGTCTACTACTTCCTCCACTGCTAATGCCCCTTCCATGGGGTTTTCCATTCAGCTTACACCCACAACCACCAGTCCTTTCACTAACACATCCCTTGACAACAATATGATGCTTGACAGACCTAACTTCCTGACTGCCGCTGATCTGGACTTTGGTAACACTACAGGGGGCTTGATGAATTTGGAGGATATTGAGAATCTTGATTTTGGAATGATGTCCAATGCGATGATGTCAATGTTCTGATTTGCATGTAGTTATTAGTTACCTTGCTTGTCAATCACAATATACAAAGTTAACTGCCTGCCAATCAAATGAGGGATAAATATATTTCATTTAATGTATTAAAAATACCACAGTAATGGTGTGTCATGCATGTGGTAACTTAGCATCATGTGATAATCATAGCCATGGCGAAAATGAACAAAGTCCATGTCCACAAGCATGTCATACCATAATCAAGGCCCTTGAAATAGACAGCACCACTACAAGCAGGCGCAGCCCATAACAGCAGCACATACAGTGGTGGCCAGTGAAAATAGAGTCAGATGCTGAGTGAACCAGAGCAAGGGGCACGAGAACCCTACTTTGGAGAAACAGGTACCTTTACCAAAAGCGCAGAGGGCATGGGAGGGCAACTTGGGGCAGGATATACTCCTGAACAGGTGTGTGGGTATTGCCAAGCTTCTGCTTGGAAATACCTTAAGGCCTGGGGTGATTTGGGACAGCATTTAATGCTGGTGTTAGGTATTATCGTAACCAAGCCTAATGATACTTGGTGATACATATGATCACCCAGTATAGTAAGGCTGACTTGTTGGGAAGGTTAGGTGGTGAATTGAACCTATTTTGTATGGTAGTCACACCCATATCAAGGTCATTGAACTTAAATTGTGACATGTGGTAAATACATGAAAAAAATGTCCTAGTACTGCCACAAGTCCTTGTACTGAGTATATGCAACATGTTTGCACTTGCTGCGACCCTCAACATCAACCTCCTTTGAATTGTCAGTGGTCATAGCTGTAAATTGAGGCTCTGTATCATCTAGCACTTGTTCATAGCTCTCTGACTTATTGTACACAACAGAAAGGCTGCTGGAAGGAGCAATTGAGAACTGTGTAGGTATAGATAAGACATCTTGAATTTTGGCCACTGGGGCAACATCATGTAGATCAGGCATGATACAGAAAGTGAACTTGGGGGGGATGCTTCAGATGGCATCCACATTGTAGGCTAAGTTATGGCTCACCAAACATTGGAGGATCATAGTGACAGGACTCTGTGGCAACATTGGAAGAAGACATGATGTTGCCAAATAGAAGCAAACTTGTAAATGAAGCTCCATGTAGTGAGCATCTGAGTCTCCAGGTTGAGCACTGTTGAGCACAAGCATCTCTGTGCTTGTGACCATGAAATGCTATACAAAGGCAGAAACATGACTGCCTAATGAGGCCTAACATCCAAGTCAGTTATCACACACAACAAACCTATGTGTAGCATGTCACATGTCACACACCCTTCGAACTTTCAAACCTAACATTCATTTGGTCACACCCAAATTGGGTTGAACCCAGGTGTGTATGTCCTTGTATGTAATCACCCCATGTTAATCATACTGAATTACTTGTACCTGTATCTGAGATTCTGAGATATCAGCAGGTACTGCTGCCTTGCTGGCAATTTTCATTGGATTGCCAGTAAACAACATAAAGGATGGCAGAATTTTAAACAATGGAATCTATGTGCAAAAGAGGGTAGCTGCTAGTACTAGCTATGTCTGACAATTAGCCTTGTCTAATGCATTGCAAGGCTTGACAGTAGTAATAAGTAATGCAAGACACAACACTGCTACCTGTAATACTTAATGCATTGCTCCCCCAGGGTCTTGTGCATAAGCAGTCATGATCGTCAATCAGCATGGTGACCTGAAAATTTCCAATATGTACTATAGGCTGGGCAATATTCAAGTGAATGTCCAGATTACTGGCTGTGTTCATGAGCACACGGCAATATGACTATCACAGCCATTGTTACAGTTAACATAGCCCCTATTCATTTTCCCCTATCAATGACACCACACATACCGGCTATGCATGAATCTGAGCACATTGTGCTATCAGAGGTCACTGCCACTATGGCAAACCTTGTGGACTTCCCTATGACTGGTTACCAGCTCTCCAGTATTATTCCCATTTACTCTTTATCCTTGTATGAAACCCTTTGGCCAGATTGCCTTCTTAATCAACCCTTTGTTGATCCTCTCGACCCTGAGCCATCCTAAAGTTTGGCCACTGCATTATCAACTTGAGTGGACCAATGAAGCTCTTGGTTCATTATGATGCCTAGAAAATGATAACCCGCCGTAAGGTGGATGATTGCTCTCTGGATGATCATGTCTGGATGAGGTTTGCATCTGTTCATTGAGAAGTCTAAAGTGGGAGTTGTGATTGTATGACCAGTTGAAGCTGCTACCTAAGCATTCTAGCATATCAGTTAGTACAGTGTGTGTGGTTTCAAAGTTGTCTGCTATTATAATAAATGCCATGTCATCTATGAATGCCAATGTCAGCTCCTTCAGAGTCTCCCTTTCTTGCCTTCATCTTGTGACTTCTACTAGATCAGAGTTATAGATAATATATAAGATCATGGACAGAGGGTCCTCCTGTCATATACTGTTAGTGATTGATATCCAGTCTGAGGTGTAGCCATTGAATCACAGTTGAGTGAACCTGTCTATTAGTACTCATTCCATAAAGTCTACTATTTCTCGAGGGATGTGGTACATTTGCATATTATAGAGGAGGCAACTAGTGACTGCATTAGAAAATGCTCCTTCAATGTCTAGGAAGATAACAGAGGCCACTTGATGAGACCGCCAAGCATCTTTGATGGTGGCTTCTACGAGATGGAGGAAGTCAGTAGTAGAGTGGCCTGGCCTACCTCCAAAGTGCATGATCAGTAGGAGTTGGTGATGTTCTAGGGTATAGGTTAGTTGTTCAGCAGCTACCATGATTAGAAGCTTGTAGGTTGTGTTAAGAAGGGCAATGGACCTGTATGCTTTTGGGACTGCATAACTTGGCTTCCCAGGTTTTCAGAGGACCACCATCATGAAGTGATGCCATGATTCATAGTATAAAGACTACATTGAAGATGTGTATGAGGTGGGGGGTTAGAGTGATCATACAATATTTAAATACTATGTTGCAGATGCTGTCAGGTCCAGGGGCCTTATATCCACTGAGGTTGGCAATGACATGGGAAAGTTGGTCTGTAGTGAAAGGAGTGTGTGGGGTAATCAGGTCAAGATAAATATACTCTGATAGTATAGAGTCAGTAGCAGGCAGAGAGGGGAAGAAGGCTTCTGCTATTAGAGTAGATGCCTTGATAGATGATCCATCTGGGCATTTGATGGTGAGTGTTGGGATTTGCATCTTACCCCCATCCTTGGGTTTGGATGTTATATAGTGATTGAGGACATGCACACTGATGGTGGACATGATAGCTTCAGTTAGTTGGTGGATAGCATTCTGGAATTCATCAGATGGTGTAATATCAGTGTATGGTGTTTTGAGTTCAAGGATGAGGTGTATGGGGATGTGATCCATCTTTAGGCTTCTCAGTTTAGGCGCAGTGGTGCATGTTATGACTGTGTTGAGGATTTGCTCTATGCCAAACACATTATCAGGTTGAGTCCAGTTGCTGGTGCTGGAGGATTGAAGAGTTGAGAGGTTATCAGGGAGCAGCTGTATCATTCCATAGTTAGCTATGAGATCTATAAGAGGGTTAGCAGTATTATAGTTAAATAGGTGTCAATTGCACATTTCCTCCTAGAGTGGGTGGTGACAGTTGAAATCTCTCATCCATAGCATGTGGTTGTCTATGGTGGGTCAGAGAGATGCAATGTTGTCTTTGATATAGGTGTCGAGAGCTTTGATCATTGATTGGGTTTGGTAGTCATTGTAGATATTGAATATGGTGCATTTGCTATATGAGTTGGTTAGCTGAAGAAGGGTGACATCAGATGAAGGGAAGGGTATTTGTTTCTAGAGGTTGGTATTGAGTGAGGCATTAATAAGTGTGATGGTGCAGGTCCATTAACAAGGGTGAGTGTAGTATTGTGTGGAGTATATGATATGTCAGTGGTGATTAGCAGAGGTGTTGCAGAGGAAGTTAATATGTGGTTCTTGAATGAGGATGATATCCCAGTTAGAGGTGTCTGGGTTGTTGAGAAGGGAGGCTTGGGTGGCTATGGACTTGTTGAGGTTCTGCTATTAAATTTGTAGGTGAACAGTAAGTTCATTCTGATGTTCAAACATTGGACACAGAGGGGCCCATGGAGGATCTGTCTGATAGGGAGGAGGGGAACGGGTTAGTAGGGTTAGTCGGTTTAGGGGTTTTAGAGGAATGGATATGATATGATTAATGTGTTCTATGAGTGTGAGGGATTGTGGGCATTAAGGAGATCATGATCAGGTTGCTACATGTGGCTTAAAGGAGATGGTGGTTTGCTTGGAGGTTTCTTGGTGAGAGGATTGAGCTCATTAAGGTGTAGGGTATGATATTTGAGGTGATCAAAAAGGTTGGTTGGCATGTGTCCAGGTCATTTCTGTTTGAAAGTATGGCATGGTGTTCTCTGGGAATTTCTTATTGATGAGGTTGTATCTTCAAATGAAGTTGGGGCAGAATCAGTTCCAGCTAGCATGACAGTTGCTTTGACAGTTGATACAATATGTAGTATGTGGGGATGTGCAGTCAGTTGTATGATGTTGGTTGCTACATGTTCTGCATGTGTTGTGCTCTGACTTGCAGTTTCATGCTATATGTCTATACTTTTGACATTTTGCATAATAGATGAGTTTATATTTATCTTTGCATACTGTAATGTGCTTATTGTTAATACAAATACCTTCTTTGAGGATTGGATTCACTGTGTAAGGGTCTATGATGTGGATCAGAGCGAAGGCCTTGCATTGGTTTGGAGATCTATGCAGGGGAGGTTTGATCCATTGGAAGGAGGTGATTGAGTTTACTAGAAGGTTATTGTCCTGCTCTAGTGATCTGAGGAAGGTTTCATTGAAGATTGGAAGCTGGATGGGTAGGTATTCAGTAACAATAGAGAAGGTACATGTTTGGAATGATACCGCATTGTTGAATTGTCCTTTCAGTGCTTCTTTACTTGTGGGTTTACAGAGCCAGTCTGCTAACATTTCTGATTCAAGCTTGATTATGAGTCCACCATTGTGGAGTGTCATTATGGATTTGATATCTTCAGTTGGGGTGTTGTGTATATGGATATTGGTGAGGGCTGTTTTCATTTTCTTCACTATGTTGGTGTGTTAAGTATCTGGAAGGAAGAGGGAGTCTATGGGATTCAACAATATCTGGCAGGTGCAGATAGCAGCTCATCTGATGGCCTTGTTGATTGAGGAGGAGGTTGGTCACTGCAATGGAACTGTATGTCTGATGTTGATTGGTGTTGGTACCTGCTGGATTCTCATTATGGGGTGTGGTCATGAGTTGAGTTAGTAGTTGGGTCAATAAGGTGTTGAGGTGTTCTTGGGTAGTGTCAAGAGATGGGAAGAGGAGCTTTAGGGTGTTTTGGCAGTTTTCAACTCAAGTATGGAGTTCATCAGCTATAGTTTCAGTGTGTGTTGCTGATATCTGCAAGTTATCATCCATTTTGTCTCTGTCATTTGCTAAGGCTTTCTGAATTATCTCTGTCTGGGCCAGTATATCTAAGAGTTGGTCTGAGGTAGATAGTAGCTTCACCATCTGTGGTGTGATGACTCTGATGACATGATCTATAACACATGGAGTAAGTGTGTCTGTTAGTTGCTTTACTACTTCAGACTTCATTTCACATGCTGCATGGTTTTTAAGGATGTAAGTGACTGCTCTGCTGTGACTGGGAGGGGGATAGTATCCCACATCTGTGTAACCTGAAATAGAATGGAAATTATATGTGTTAGAGTGTATGGTTCATTAGGGAAACTAGGAATGTTTTTGTTAAGAAAATTTTCTGCTGATTCATATCCAGATACTGTATTAGGAATTGCTTCTATTTCATTCTGTGATAATGGGGCTTTACTTGATTGTTAAGTGGTCGGGCCTGCAGTAAGGGAGGTATTCTAGGGTTGGTTGGTCCTGGCCTAGCCTTTGTTCCCTTAAGTGCAGGCATTTGACTCTGTTTTAATATCTTGATAAGTGTTTTGTAGTCTTCATATGGTTTTTCAAAGAAATACTTAGATGCCTGATGTTGTTATTGGTGCTGTTAGGCATATTGTTGAGATTTGGTATTTAGGGTCCTGGTCAAGGTGCCTACTTGATGTAGGTCCAAGAGGCGATCACAAGGGTACCTTGATAGCCCAAGTACCTATTAACAACTATTAACTGATCAATCTGCATAAGAAGGTCTCTCACTATTCTTGGAGTTGGTCTCAAACTATCTTCTTGCCTTATTACTAATACTGGACTAAAGGTACTGTAACTTTGCTTTATTAACAACTAGCAACTGACACTGAACTTAAGGCAATCACAAAGATCTGTTCTTTTTAATGGTCTTCTTGTCCCTGGTCAGGCCAACATCTAATGCCATCATATTTAATTTGTGTGCTCAAGCTCCAGCCATTTATCTAACACTGTTTTTGCATTCATATGGTACAACTGTTTAACATCAATGTATGATATGTACAAAAGTTACATCTTAGGTTGTCATCTTCAAATCCTCTCAGAAGTATTTAATGATGGTGTTTATCTTTAGTTTTGGGTTTTCAGTACCAGTGGCCACATATTTTTCACAATCTAAGATCATTGTGCAAAGAGCAATGAGGGGCCATTATAAGTGTGTAACATTATGCAACTAAGAGATAAACTTACTGACATGATGTAATATGCATGGTAAGTTAATGACCAATATTTTGAGGGAGTGTTTATGTACTTGGTTGGTGAGGTTTTTCCCTTGCTTATAATCTATATAAAAGAAAGTTTCATTAAATATATAAATTTGTAATGGTAGAAATGGCCCCTAGTAGCAAATGAGGCCACAGGTGTGTAAACCATGTAGAACTGTCTGGGCAATTGTATACTGGCAAACATAAGTATAAACCAATATCATGTCACAATGAACTCATAGTATATTACTAGGAAAAAGAGTGATAATTTCTTTGTGCCAATTCTCCTAGATTTTTTCACAGTTTTAGTATGGATCCTCCATTGTTAGGGCTATATTGGAGAGGTTGGTCTGAGTAATTGTGTCCTAGTAGGTTGATTTCCATAGGCTCCATTTTTCTTGCCAGTTTTGATTTGAACAAAAGTCATGCTGCCATCAGAGTTGTGGTGGGGATGTATCCAATAAGCAGGCCTATGGACCAAAGCTCACAAATGCATAGTGAAGTTGTCCAGGTGGACTTTCTCCCTGATGGGGCAGTTGATAGTGGTTTGATTATATTTATTAATGATGTCACTGTCAGGAGTGCTAGGAATAGATGGTTTGATGTTATAAAGGGATATGATGATATAGTATATACCTCCAAAATGACAGGAGACTATCTTGTCCAAATGCAACATTGAGTATACATTGTATCTTATTAGAGTCATATATATTGCTTATAGATTCTGCAAGGGTTGCATGCTGGTGGGGATATGTCAAATCCTTCATGCATTATTCTGCCTCTGTTTAGTAGCATTAAATTGAGTGAGAAAAATTTGATTTCAATAGACTCACTATGTATCATAAAGTGCATGTGGTTTGATATACTGTGATCTTCCAAGTACTCTAGATCAAGCATTGTAAGCTTAGGTGTGCTGACTTGTTGAATGACAATGGCTTTATTGATAGGAATTGCTGCAGAGATCTTATTGTGTTACTGTTAGCTTTTGAGGCTCTAGTCACTATACTGTAAGTGGACAATGTTTTTTGATATTGCAGATAGCAATTCTGGAAGCAAAGCAAGAAAAGATACTGCATCAGAATTGTCTTCACATATATATATGCCATCCTTCATGATATAAAGAAGCATGTAATAGAGTCTGCAGTAGCATAAAGGATATGAAAGACTCTATTAATATTCTCACTCAGGCCACCAGGTCCAGACTCAAATAGATGATCCTGCTATCAAAGTCATTCTCAATTGAGCTCTTATCCCTCAGAACTATCTAGATTATCCCTTCAACAAGCATATGTAATGGAAAGGAAAGTGGACTGCAAGTCTAGAGATATGGTTCATGAGGCATATTACCACAATACAACATAGGGATTCATGGACATTTGCTACCCATAGTCAATAGACATTAAGACTTTGGCAATATGCAATGGCTTTGTCCAAAAACACTATGAAGGTTATAACTAAGGTGCAAGCACAGCTACAACATTGATCAGTTGGATCTAAGATTGTTTGCAGCATTAGATTAACTTGGATTGTCGTCATTTTATATTTCAATTATTATATCCATATCACACATACATAGCATATATACAGCAATAGAAGGTACTTCTATTTTTTGTATATTGATTGGTTGTGGACTTCAAGAATAATACTTGTACTCACTATAAGGCTTTCATGTCTACAACAGTCCTGAGGCAAAGTCTAGGCTGAGGCTATGGAGGAGCTACTTAAACCTGATAGATAGTATTTCCTCTCTTCTGGAAATCATCTATATGCTAAAAAGCACACTTAATATATTTGCTAATAGTTAAATCAATCCTATCATAGCCTATATATACTTGTAATTAGTTGATGCTAGTGGAGGATTTAAATCCTTCAACCTTACTAACCACCTACAATGTGAAGACACAATTTGAAATCCAGCTATAAACATTAGAGTTTATTAAGAGAGGACTAGATTTATAAAGCAAAGAATCTTATGATCTTGAAAGGTAGTAAGACTAAAGATGAAAGAACTGAGTGGATAAGGTGGGTCTATATAGCCACTTAGATTCTATGTGTATTATTTCTTATAGATCCATTGCTAATACCATTTGAAGGTAAACAGCAGAAAAAATAATTTACCCCTTCACCATTATTCCAGAATAAATTCAAATTCTAAATAGAGTACCTTATAACATCCTGCCCCTGTCATAGTTGTATGGAACCAACCAAGCAGGCACACAGATTTATGTTGATGGTCACATTATCATCATTGATATATACAAAGTAGTACTTTATAAAATACTCAAGGGCACTTTTATATACTTCTGCACCAAGGTAATATAAGGAATTGAAATACCTACAGCATTTGTACTTCCAAACAAAGATGAATATAACTAGAGAATCTTTAACAATAGTCTTTTTCCAGTATCTCTTAGTACTATGAAAACCTAGGCTCTTTGTTCTTGCTACAATTTCCTTCAACCCTACTTTCTCCAAGATAGCATCAAATTCTGCGAGGTAGAGTTTGACATTGTGATGGACACCAAAGCTGCCAGCTATCAATGCACTGCTAAGAAACCTCTACACAAGCTTTTGAAGCAGTACCCTTAGGTATGTCTTGTGATTAGTATCACTAATCACATATACAATAAAAACTTTGTTAATCTGTTTGCTAAGTATTTTGAAGGGAAGTATATTGCTGGTGAGGTATAGGACATTAGTTCATTTCCATTTGTTAGACTTCAAGTACTAAGTGTTACTTAGTTTATGCAGATCATCCTTAAGCTATGGAAGATCACCATCTATAGTCTTTTTCTTTTTACTTTTCATTTGAGGTAGTAGCTTAAGGAAATCAAGTTATTGCATCTCTACTAGCCTACTAGCATCACCTTCATCACTGTGATTCCAGCCAAGCTTTGCATCTTATCTGCTTCTTGCATTTATCAAGTAAATTCTAATGAAACATTTCTTGATCTCCCAATATTTCCATCACATGCTTGGTCAATCATACAAGCCTTATTAATACACAGATATCATTTTGATGATATAAGGAAAGGTGGGTGGAAGTCTGATGATTGTCAAATTCAGCTGGGTATATAGTGAACATTGGTCTTGGGAGTAATAATTGCCTATCTAATGTTCAAACTGTGGATAAGTTAATACTTAGCTATCTACTACTAAGAAAGAGGTATATTACTTTGAATATACCAACATCTATTGTAAGAAGTTGCTGACATTTAAGCGATCTACTGACTCCATGAAGTTGGTTCCAAGGAAGGCACTTAGCAGCTGTTGATTGGCTATATCCTTGCTACTTAATATATAATCTAATGTTTACATATTTTACATTTGCTATACTCAAGGTCACTTTTGTGCTATATACTTTGATGTTGGCAGTATGATAAATTTAATTGGTAGTCCATCTATGTCTCTAACTCTCTTGTGAATGATAAGACCTTCACAAAGAACTTGGACAACATCAAAACTGTACTTTTATTTCATCTGGTTTAAACTGAGACAGGTATAGTGAGGCTTCTGTCATGCAGCATGGAGCAAAACATATATAAGTAGCATTATCTAGTTGCTATGACTAAGACTACTACATTATCTTATTACATTTAAAATACTATCAGACACTTACCAGATTGAAGAATTCCTGGCCAATTCCCCAAGAACAAAACCTAATAGAGCACAAGTTTGGAAGATTGTTAGGCCATAAATATAAAACTTCTTGTAATAATGGACACTCTCTTGTTTTATCATTCTCTTTTTATATGACTCATTCAATTCTATTAGATCTGTATCAAGTATTATTTTCTGGGTCAATTAAAATGATTTTTGAGCATATATATTCAACTAATCAGAATGAAAACCTATCAATACACCAAAAGTTCCTTTTGACCTCTATCTTTCTCTGTCTTGAAATGCACTTTTTTCTATAATTGTTATAGGACTTATATTTCTCAATCTCTATCTGCATGTATCAACCTCTTTTTTGATTTATACTTGAACATAGCAGAGCTCAGGATCTGCTGTAACTATAAGTTAAATGTGAAAAGTGCTTAATGACTGGGCATAGTATCTCCACATCATGAAATATCATCAATCATGCACATGGAACTTCTTCTTAACAGTCTTAAACTTTGTGTCATGAATATTTTATGAATATTACTTTAGTTAATGCATCTCCCTACTCATACCATTTTAATGGTAGATATGAATGACTTTATTAAATTTGAATGATGTACAGGCACAATGGCAAATAGTCAGTAGTACTCATTTCTCAGACATTTTTTAATAAATAGATAGATCATGTCAATATATTATGCCATTCACCTAAGAGCTGCCTTATGGAATCTCGATCAGCCTCATTTAATATATATAAATTATAAAAGGTTGTGTGGACAGTATATTACTGGAGGCTCTTGACCTTGCATTTAATTAATAGTGGGACTCAAAGTAAATTTCTAAACTTGCTAAGACATTAGTAAGACTTGGTAAAGTTTGAGAAGAAACTCAGCCATAGATGGCTGGCACAGATCAGACTTCAAAACCATACTTGTGCATTTGTGAGATAATGGGAAATAATGGGAGTAGTGCACTGTAGAGAATCATAATCCTCTAGTCTCACAATCCCATTATCTTCCTCCGACTTCACAACTATCCTTCACAAGATGCGGACCATTGGCGACATACATGATCATGCACGCTGACACGCATACAACTGTAGGCTCTCGTGTGTATCCGCACTTCCGCCGCTCATCCTTTGCATGTCCTGTCCTAGTCCTCTGAGTTTCACTGGTGCGTTATGCTATTCATCTATCCTATTCTCACATTGTTTAGACATCATATGACATTCTTGTTACTCATACTTTGCGTTATGGACCCTTAGACCCTGACTTACATATCCTTACATACAACACCTCCACTTCACCTCGCTTTAGCGTCGTGGGAGCATGCCTATTCAGACTTAGACATCTGCATGTAGAGTATCATCTCTGAGTTACCTACCACCATCATCTCACAGTCCATAGCTACAGTTTGTAGTTGCGACTATCCAGTTCCTATTTGCTTTTTGCTCTATTGTTCCACAAGTCGTCTCTCAATGTCTATCATCATTCTAAGTCACTCTGCTTGCGTCCCCACAAGCATAGTTATATTGCATGTCTCGTATGCTTGAAGCGCTACACACACACCTAACGTGTTCCTCACCTTACATGTGCCCTTCATGCTCCAGCACACCACTCTTTCTAGTGCGCCTCCTTGGACTCTCAGACCATAGTCCCAGTCTTTTGGTTCCCTCCACATTATACAGAGGACAAGTCTCAATAGCAATCCCTTAGGGTGAGACTACGCTCGTGTCAAGGAGATCTATTGAAGAGGAGATACTTACTCTCACTCTATTTTCCTTACCCTCAGTGCATAATAGTAAAGGACATAGAAATATAGTAAATAGCCTGTCAGCCTCTGCCTGCCTAGATAACAGAATTCCAGCAGGCTATACTGTATGAGGAGGGAAACAATGAATCAGCAGTGGGAACCAGACCCATCCTGCAGGTGCATAAGTGAACAAGTGCCATGAGGAGAGGGGAAGGAAGCTGAGCCAAATGCCAAAAAATGTATCAAAATCAAGTGGCAAAGTAACTACAAGATGATATGACAATGAGGACAAAAAAATGCAATGATAACAACATATAATCAGACTGATGGTGATGAGGATGAGGGACCAGCACCTGTGGCACACATCATGGTCTCATATTGGATCTTGAGGCACCAAGTCTCAGCCTCCCTTTCCTGCAGGGCAGCTGCAGCCTGTAAGTGCAGGATCTTCTTGTCCTTGGGCCTCCTGCTCATATTGATGTATGCTGGCCAAAAGGAGGACTTCATGTGAAAGGGATTCATGGTGCCACTGAATATCCTTCTTCTGGGATTGGTAATTCATCTTGATAGCATAGTGCTTGTTCCTTAATTCCTAGCACTCGGAGATGTCACTCTACATACTCTAAATATTATTGTTGAGTATGCTGAGGTTGTTCTCCATTCCCACCACTGAGGTCCTCTTCTTCTTCAAGCTGGCCAAGCTCTGCAGCTTTGCAGACAGTGATGTCTGGGATGCTGTTGGCAAAATACAATAGTCAGTTGATACGTGGGATGAGGATGCTATGGATGACGGTGTGGAACAACTTGATATCCCCAATGATGAGGTGAATGAGGAAGGTTTATGTGCTGCCTGGCCACCAGGGGAGGCAAACACCTTGCAACTATGGTATGTAGGTATCTGAGGCTTCTGTGGAAGAATGAAGGCAGTTGGGAGGGGGAGAAGGAGAGGCTGTATACTGCTGTTTACAGTCCCACCACCTTGGGGGGACTGTTGAGGCTGATCACATGACACAAGGAGGAGTCAAACTCCATCCCATTATCATCATCATACATGTTGACATCCCCCCCATTCAACATATCCAGCACTATTGCCAAGGGGGGCAGAGAAAGGGCTATTGTCGTTGGCATAAGGGTCATTAAGATTACTATCTGGATCATTGATTGGGCTGCCCCTACTGCCGGTGAAATGAGGAGGTGAGTGCTGTGAAGGAGGAGGATATAAAGTACTTGGGGGAGTGCGCTAAGCATTTACATGACTGGCCTGAGCGCTTATAAAAATGCACTGTATGTTAGTGTTATGTGGGCTCAAGGGAGGGAGCTGAGGGTTTGCATGACCAGCCCAAGCACTTATAGGAATGTGCTGAGTACTAGTATCATGTGGACTCAGAGGAAGGAGTTGAGGGTCCAGGGGAGGGAGCTGAGGGTTTGTGTGATCAGCCTGAGCACTTATAGGAATGCACTGAGTGCCAGTGTCATATGGGCTCAGAGAAGAGAGCCAAGGGTCTGGGGGAGGGAGCTGAGGGTTCAGTTGAGGGAGCTGAGGGCCAGGGTTTCTAGAGGGGCTGGCCCCCCTACATGGATGAATGAGTGCATAGAAATCCACAGCATGGTTGATTCCTGGCTTGGAGGTGGAATTTTTCACACTACACATTGGGTTGAAGAAGAGGACAGGGTGGAGCTGCTCATACCAGGGGAATTCAAGTAAGGCTTATCCTTAAAATCAAATAAATCAAATATAAAGAAACAACTAGTAAAAAAAACACTCACTGTGAAGATTAGCTGCTTGTTGTCATCAAGTGGGGTGACACTAGCACTAGTCTTGTTAAATTTGTTGAGTTGCTCCTTGAACAATTTTCTAAGACTTTAAATAATCAAATTAGTAGCTACAGATCTAAGCAATACAGACCACTTATGAAGAGACATGGTTGCCTACCACTATGTCAAATTTTTTTGGGTTCTCATTCATATGATACCAAATATTTTGAGTCCTTCTCAAAGATCAGTTTTGCCAAGACTTAATAAATCTCCCCTTTGTCCTTACCAGAAGGATACTCCTCATTGTTGGAAGTGGCAGATTTTTTCCCCTCATAGAACAATATATGGGCATCCAAAGGGTGAATGGAAAGGTGCGTCATACAGTGGCTCAAAAAACTGTCCACATGTTTGCGCTATTTTGACTGTTTACATCATTGTACAAGAATGGATAGGTATTCCCAGGACATCCTGCCATGGCCTGGGAGTACTACATCAGGGCTTCAAAATGAGCCCTTACCCGTGGGAATTGGTGGTCATATGGTGGCACTATGAGGTTTGCAAAATGATGACTCATGTGGACAGTTTTTTGAGGCTAGATTGAAACTATATAAATTAATGGTTATGACACCATAAAGTCATACCATTATTAAATAAATTATAATGTGGTGTCATTATGGCATTATTAAACCTATCTCTCACTATATAATGAAGGGAGTCTCATGTATGATAGTCATAATCACCATGAAAGCCATCTCCTCTGCTCAAAGGGATAACATCCTCTCTCTCTCTACTGCTGGCCTCTCTGCTCGTCAAATAGCATCTAGAACTGGTGTATGCAAGTCTACTGTGGCCAAGCTCACCAAAGAATGTCACCCAGACAAAGAAAACTCTAGTGGAGGTCGTCCATCCAAACTCACCTCTACTGATAGGAGGGCCATTATTCAGCATATTACTACAGGAAAGGCTGACAATGCTGTCCAAGTCACTCATCACATCAATTCCATCATCACTACCCCTGTATCTTCACAAACTGTGAGAAATGTTCTCAAGGCAGCCAACCTCAAGGCTGTAACAAAGAAGAAGAAGCCTCTCCTTTCTATCAGTTATAGAAAAAGAAGACTGGACTTTGCCCTGGCCCATCAAAACTGGACTGTAGAGGACTGGAAGCGTGTCATATGGTCAGATGAGACTAAAATCAACAGGATTGGGTCAGATGGAAAGGTATATATGTGGAAAAAGAAGGGGGGGCCTCTAACAGACAGAGAGATTAATGGGACACTCAAGTTTGGAGGAGGTTCTCTGATGGTATGGGGGTGTATGGGGTGGAATGGTGTAGGAATGCTTGCAGAGGTTGAGGGGAGGATGGATGCTGAGCAGTATGTGGACATTCTCAACCACCACTTGCTGCCTAGCATGGCAGAATCAGGAATTGATGAAGAAGATATCATTTTCCAACAGGATAATGATCCCAAGCATACATCCAGGAGAGCCAGAGAATGGTTTGAAGAACATAATATTCATCTCCTTGACTGGCCAGCACAGTCCCCTGATGTCAATGTCATTGAACACCTCTGGGGAATACTCAAAAAGAAGCTTATAGCCTATGAACACCCCCCTAAAGGAGTATGGGAGTTATGGGAGAGAGTGGTGGTAGAGTGGGGACAGATTACAGCAGAGGACTGTCAGAAGTTGATTGAAAGTATGCCTAGAAGGATAGAGGCAGTAATCAAGGCCAAGGGAGGCCACACAAAGTACTAGAATACCTGATTTCCTATGTAAAATATCTGAGTCAAAAAACTGTCCACATGAGTCATCGTTTTGCAAACCACATAGTGCCACCATATGACCACCAATTCCCACGGGTAAGGGCTCATTTTGAAGCCCTGATGTAGTACTCCCAGGCCATGGCAGGATGTCCTGGGAATACCTATCCATTCTTGTACAATGATGTAAACAGTCAAAATAGCGCAAACATGCGGACAGTTTTTTGAGCCACTGTATTGTTGATTTTTTATTCACATTTAGAAAGCTAAGACCAATTAATTTTGAATAAAGCTTTGATTATTGATGGAAAAGATTGTGCTAAAGGCAAAACCTGTCCAAGGTAAATCATATATGTTGTGGGCCAGCTTGTAGGTTGGTTTCAGTCTGCCATACTGTGAGCCACAAGGTAACACACTGTTCTATATAGAAAAAGAAGCTGGTTATCTTTGCTGATGTTATTTCCAGTGTCTAATAATTTCTGTCTCCATTTAGGTTGTATCTGATCTTGAGCTTTTGAACTTGAGACTCAATGGTCTTTTGAAATTGATAGAGTCTCCCTAATTTTTGGCAATATAGGAGCTCACATTTACTCTTCATAACAAGTACTTGTATATTAAAGCCTAGTCTGTCATTAATGGACTCTTATGGGAGATATGTCTATTTAGTTCCATAGGTAGATGTCATCAAGACATTTTTTGATGGACAGAGAATTTCTATAGTCCACTACATTCATAAGTCCTTATAGAAGGCCCTAGGTCTATAACTTCTTTAGCTTAGGCTAGTTTGACTTGCAATTTTATATTTGATATAATGTTATTACTACAAGACTAAGTTGAGTTTCAAATTTCTGAATTAACATCATGGTCAATCTAACCAATATGTACTTAGTCTCTATGGGTCAGTGTGAGAGAGGCACCATATGTATACACTATAGTGATAGCATACTGATCCTGATAATGCAAGTGCAATATTTGACCCAAGAGGATTGCCACTGAGAGTAGTTCCTTAAGATAATGTGTGAGTAAGGAAAGAATAAGTTCAACTGGAGTTGTGATCTAAGTAGCCACTTCCAATGCAGTTGCAGATAAGTTGTAGAGCAGATGCAAAGTGGGTGTGATTTTGGAATGAAGAAAGATGTTAAATGTAGATTGTGAATAGTATTAATATTTGTTATTGACATACTGAAAAACCCAACAAAAACAACAAACCAAACAATGCTACTACTTAGTAGTATTTGTGCTTATAATAGCTGGATATAGTAGTTGATCAATTGGGTAAATTAAGTCTAATAATATAACAAATATTTCATGTGGTGAAGAGTTTAGGTGTATGAGAGGTAAAGATAAACACTACTAAGATAAACAACATTGAGATCCAACTTAGTGCTGCCATGTGATCATATGATTATTCCTATAACTAAGTCTCAGAACTTGAAAATTCAAAATCATTATTTACCTCAAAAATCACTTTGACAACATGGGAAAAAATGGAATTTTCAATCAATAAGCTTTTTTATGTCATAATACATCCACACTTATAAATAATCATACAACAAATTATTAATAAAAATACTAGGAGTATCAAAGGAGTATAGTTATGTACAACTGACTACATAATAATAATACTGACCTTGATTGAGCCTATTGTTACATAAGCTACTACATATAATTAAAGTAAAATCATATAACACAACTATAATCCTTGATCTTATTCTTCTCCCTTGCATTGTTGGACTAAGCTGCACAGAGAATTTTGACATGAAAGAGTTCTCAGCAACCCAAGGCCTAGTGGAACTCAGATGAGATTAACACCTTCCTCACATATCTTATCTTAGTGAAATCAGCAATCACTGCAGAAATGAGATTTTAGCTCTGTAATATGAGGCAGACAATGTGTGTAACACAACCCTAAGTGTACCTAGCTTATAATCAGATGTAAATCCAAGGTGTCAGAAATTGTGCTCGCTCAGCCTGAAGCAACAAATTTGTACATCACACCTGATAGTAGGCAGCCAAAGTGGCTTGGGGGTCATCTTCCATCAATGATACTAAAACACATGCCTCTCTGACATCTATTTGGTAGGCCTCATGACAATAGACCTACTTTAAGTCCTGGAGCCAGCTACAAAGTGCACTGCAACCACTACCACTCTTGCATGAAACACATCAAAAAGTCATATAAGGGTCCACCCTAGGATGAAGACCCATGATGGGTTGACTTAGCCATTTGAGCATTGTTCAAAATTCCAGCTATTGTTTAAAGGGAGTGCTTGTTATTTTCTCACTTTTGCAGTAGATTTTGAGTGTGGTTATGAGTCGCGAAACAATCTATTCAACCCTGTAAGTACTTGAACAATATTATCAGTATTTATATTATACTACACTAATAGAAAATAACTGGCCCGTCAGATACCTGTGTTGTATTACAAAAATCTCAGAAGCTCTGATCCCAACATTGAGATCCTATGCTAATTAAACATGTAGGCTCAATCTTTGGGCAAAATAGGTAACTGTAATTTGTTTTTGGCTGTTAATTTCAAAGTTCAATTATCCTGTATGATCATGCCCAAGGCTTTTCACTTCTGTCTGCCTATTGAGTATGCTAAATTATTGGCATCAACTGGATTAGATGCCTGTGAGTGTATCTACTCTAAGTATGATGCGATAGACCATTTGATATATTGGATATAGAGTCTGGACAGTAACATTATTACTGTAATACATAAATTGAGTATTATAATGATATAGGACTGGGATGTGTCTGGTAAGGACAAGCATGAAACTCAAAGTTCTTGCAAGAAAAGTCAGAGGTAGCAGGCTTTGTGTTACAACCATGCCAAAGACCCTGTAGAACTTAAAAGTACACACAAGGACATACAAGGAACTAGGGATGGATCTGGAGAGCTTGGCTTCAGCTCATATGCTGCACCCCTTACCCAAGTTGGGGAGTGAGGTGTGAATGAGATACCAATGTCTACCAGCAGCTTGCCACAGCTCCTGTCCATCATGTATGGCCAGTCGAGGTCAGGGAGGTTGTAACAAAGGGCCTCTTCTGGTCCTGCAAACTTACCCTCTTTGGCCGTCCTTTGTAAGTAGCTTTATGCCCTTGCCCTTGAGAATAAAGAACAAAGACCCAAACATACTAAGCTCACCACCTCCATCACGAATTCAATCCTACATATATTCCTGTACGTCCCCAAAGTCATCATTTGAGAGTGGAATTGATTTAGGAGGCCCCCATCCGCCTGTATGCCCCCCCATTCCCTTGGCCTTGTACTGTGCCTCCTCCAATGTGTGTTTAAGGTAAGGCTCCAAGCTGACAATAGTGCAGGCTCCTATGGACAGAAGCAACACCCTGTCCCAGAAGATGTCCAATACCTCCTGCAGCATCAGTGTGATTCTCTGACCATTCACTGGGTGCTTGTGTATCATCCTTGGGAATGCAATATAAAGATTGAGCGTCGAGGCAGCTGAAGATATGCGCCCAATGCAGATGTGAGGGATGGCAGACATCGGAAAATGTTTGGACAGCCATTCTGTCCTCCCACCAGGCATGTTTGCATCTTCTTCTGACTGTGGAATTGTGATCTCTACGTATGTATGATTGTGCTTGAAGATCTCAGGTTTCATTTGAAATGGTGGAATTACATAGATCCTGATGGAGCCCTTGCATCGGAACATTTTCGTGGTCCAGATGATGCTGTCTATGTCCACCAAGGTCTCTATGTCATCTTCCAACAAATTGAATTGCATCTCATTCGAGGTTGATATAAAAAGCTGGTCCTTCTCCATAGTGATGGCTGGTGTGGCCATGTACAAAGGCATCATGTCCAAACCTACACTCATCATGCAGTGGGGGATCATAGTTTGCAGAGTTGATGATCTCAGATGGGGAAAGGATTTCTACATCTGTTACCTACATGTGCCATCCATCCTTGTCCGACCCTAGCTGTTCCAGGTTATATGCACCTGTCACACGATCTGGAACCTGATTTGAAGCATCGTATGAGTTGGATGTGCTGACCAGCAAGATGTGGTCCATGGTTGCAATGGGGTCAGAACATGTGGAATGCACTTGGGGTGATCCTATAACCATGATCGACCCAGTCCACCCAAGTCATAGACAGCTGCATTCCTCCAGCCTGGAAAGTCATTGAGGGATTGATGTCCTGGGAAGATCTCAGCATTTCTATTGTTGGTCAACCCTTGTAATCATCAAATGTGAGATCATCCCGAAGCCATCTTCTACCTGGGTATGCAGCTAGGGGGACTGGTGCGATGGGACGTGGATATCATTTGTTGCTTCCAAGATACCGGTTAGACACTCGCCTATGAGATGCTGAGGCAGATACAGAACATTGTGAATCGAATGGACTGTGCACATCAGTGGTGAGTTCTTGTTCCAGTTGAATGTGGGTTCCTACAGAACAAGGGGTTATGGCATTATGATTGCGAGATCCAGCCAGTTTGTTGTTGGCTTTGAAGAGTTGTGTGAGTCTAGCCTTACTCTCTGCTGGAAAGACTATACCAAGGTCATACTCATCTTCATTTTTATCATCCTCCACACCATCATCATTCACTGGAGTTCCACCGGAATTCTGGCAAGGGTGGGATGGGTTGTCACCATCCTGGGTGATCATGGGCCATTTGTTACACACACTGTAACACAGGGACTTGGATGGAATACAACAGCAGTCTCTGATAAGAGAGATTGTGCTGAGGCTGGTGTCTATGACATCTGCCTTGTGAAAGGCTTTATGATGTGGACGGTGACTGCTAGCACGTGGAGTGTGCAGTCACAATGAAGCTAAGTCCTGTCTTGGACTTGTTATAAGATAGCTAGCCGAAGGGGCTAGCTAAAGGGAAGTGACTTTGGGGCTTAGTTACATCTAAGACAAGTACAAGTTGATCTCTAGCCAACTAGGCTAAATACCAAGTAGATTCAAGTTAAGGAGAATACAATGGTAAGTAGGTCGACTACTTATAGGGAACTAGTATCATAGTTCAAGCTGAGACTGAACTATAGGGGCAAGGGGAAGTACTAAAGGGGACGTGTCCAGAATGGTGAGATAAGTATAGTACATGAGTCATGTATGAGTCAGAGATAAGAATAGACATGAGTCATTGATCGTAGATCAGGGTCAGGGGTATCGACAAGGGTTGATCAAGAAAGGCAATCAGGCCTAAGGGTTCATACACAGGGTAAAGGGCAAAAGGGAACAATACCGGAGAGCCGGTAACCAGTCAAAGAGATGTCCACGGGGTTTGCCAAAGTGGCAGTGGCCTCTGATAGCACAGCGTGCTCTAGTTCGGGTGCAGCCAGTGCACATGACAGTCGTATAGGAGGGAAAATGAATAGGGGCTATGTTAACTGTAACACCATTGGCATGTTGAGCAGGTAGCGCTCACAACGGTCAATTTCCGCAAGAGTTCCAAGCATTCAGCCTGGTGTCGTCCATTCTGAATGGCATTGATGACCTCCTCATCTGGCATATCATCTGCTACCCAACCATCTGGTGGGTTATCTAGGAGCATACAGTAGTCGCTGCAGCTCTTCTTGATATGCCCCGCAACAATGTGCAACATATTGATGTGCAGTTTGTGTCCACATTGCACTTGAAACAATGGTATGTGTCCATGCTCATCTAGCCCTGTGTTCAAGCATTGCTCCAGCACAGAGCATGTGATGGGCCCACAGTCTACTCCATTTTGTGTTCAATCCCTCAGTATCAGGATAACATCATCAACATCCCCTGGGCTCCAGCCATGAAGGGCCACAATTCTCTTCCAATACTCTGGTCCTCTCCAATCCTTCCAGTCGTGTGGGTCTGCTCCATCTACATCCATGGCACCATCTGAAATATGTCGACCCAGTACATGCGCTGTGCATCCCTGAAAGTCGAAGATGACCGTGAAGAAATGATCTGAATGATGGACTATGAAGGCAACTGGAACCACAGGACATGGGCCTTCATGAGGCACAAAATGGCTTCTCCTAAAGAGTTCCACTTCTTCATCAGCCATGTCACCCACCATTGCCATGAAAAGATCCACATATCTTGTGTATGATTTGTTTGGTGAGTTGTACCAAACATTCAAGAGGTAAAAGTTCGCCACTGTCAGCTTCAAGCCATTCATTCAGCCCAAGGGTTCTCCAGCTGTGCCAGACACACAGGTCCAAACAACCGGGTGGGCCATTGCACAAGCTGCAATGTCAGGATATTAGTGTTTTATGTCAATTCAACATCATGATGAACTCACAAGCCACTTCATTGACAGTTTGTTCAGGTAGTGTAGGTTGCGGGGTGTCATGTGATGGTGATTGGACCTCAGGTGGTGGGTATGGCAAAGGTCTGTACTCATCATCTTGTAGTCCTCTGAACAACTGTGCTGGACTCCCTAATACAGAGCACATCCCGTTAACACGTGTGTCATCACATGCAAAAGACTTCCTGTGCTTACAGCATGGTTCTTGGATATGTTCTTCATCCTCATCTTCTGATTCAGGAGGACTCACAGGTGATTCATAATGTACCTGTTTTTGGGATGCTGACAATTGAATGGTGCTGGTTATGAGCATCAATATATAGTAAATGAGGTACCACTGACCAGCTCCTTGTCCATGTCTGACATGCCTGTTTGGACATCCCCAATGTCATTTCTTAACTGGCTTCTTGCTGAGGTCCCTGTGCTCTATGCCCATGCCATTGTCATCACCATCAAGTCTCTCTTCTGCTTGCGGTGGTTGCTGTACAGGGTTACTGGTAGCACAGATCACATATTTGACATTGTGATTCTGTAGATCCTGAATTGAAGATTCCTGATCCTCAGAAATGTTTGCCTTTTTTTTGCTCCCTGTGTCACATTGTCATGAGCATGCAATAGGGGTCAAGACCTATTCCATGTTGTATGTTTATTCTGTTGTGCCGTTCCATCTCTGTTTCTCACAGTTGACTGTCCCTCAAGATCAGGTTGTATATTCAATGACTCATCTGTTGGAGGCTTTGCAGTGCATGACTCATGTGGATTCCAATTGAGGATTCCTGTGTCCATGATCTGCTGTAAGATATCATATTTGTCAAACCCTTCATGCGTCCTTCCTCCTTAAACATTGTTGTATGTAGTGCCCCCCCTTGTATTTGATTGGACATGATGGTTCCATAGCTCGGGATGGCAATTCATCGGACAATGGACTTGTTGTAGCACAGATGATTCAGTTTGCCAGAGAATTGTGAACATTTTGTGATGATGCTTCCTTCCGATCGATGGCAAACTGAGGTTTTTGATTTCTACCTGCAGAAATGTGTGACACACTTGCAAATAGGGGTCAAGCACATGTACTCACAATGCTGCACAACTGGCTTTCTTGGTCTACCTCACTGTCACTTATGTGTTTTAGGGGCGTTTATGCCATCATCCAACATTTTGCAGTTGTCTATGGCTATAGACAGCACTCCAATATCTTCATCAGTATTCCATCCATCCTCAGATGCATTGTCGACCATATATCCACGTGTTCCTAGGACCATTGAACCATTCGGGTTCCATTCCAGGATTTTTGACTTTGAGATTTCCTCCAGAATGTCAAAGGAATTGTTGTTCTCCATCAAATGCTATGTGCTCTGTAGCACCCCAGGTGATTGTAGTAATGATATTCAGCCATCAACACCCTGGATTCAATGTGATATCAGAATTTGTAATTTTATTTAAAATCATAAATATGCCTGTAGATCCAGTCACTATTCCTCACCTGATAGCCTCCGATTTACTTGCAGTCCCTGACCTCATAGCCTCCAATTTGCTTACTTACTTTCCCCAACCTCATGGCCTCCAATTTAACTTTACTTAGTGTCCATGACCTGATAGCCTCCAATTGTTTTGATCATCTGTGTACTTCGGCTGCATTCAATACAATTGCTCGACCATCATTCCACACAGGTCTACATAATTGACTTTTGCCTGGTGTGCCATAATGTCGATGCATGTGTCTCACCACACCTTTTTTTGATCTGTCCGTCCCCTTGAATGTTATGTTTATGAAATTGACAATGGCTCCAACACCGGCACATCCATTTCTTACATTGTTCACCCTGCCTGATATTGTCCATAGCTTTGACTCCACTTTCCTGTCCAACAGACCATCAATTATCAGCCACACATACCATGCAAATGGCAGGAGAAGATTGCCTCCCATGCAAAATAATCACCCCAAGCTCAGCCAATTGAAGTGATGCATGTCCTTGGAATGTTTGTTCAACTGCATGCCTTGTGGTGGTTTTCTGATTGCTCACTTCAACCTGGTATATGTATTTGACTCTCAGGGGTATATGATGCCAATTATAAAGACTCTGACGATGGGCCCACTGATGGCCATTTCGTGATTAGAGTTGGGGAAGAGTATGATATTGTCAGTATGTTTCATTGACAATTCTGACATACGGTCTTTAGTGTAGTAATATTTCTGCTCAATGAACAATCGGTCCCAATGACAGATGGAAGTTTACCGATCATGTCATATTGGTATGGGAAAGTCAAGGAAATCTACTGGAAGACCACCTCAGGGAACCAGGTCAGCGTGCTATGTACTCCAAGAAATAATACATGCCAACTTACTGACTTACTGATCTTGTGTCTGACAGGATGTGTGGCTTGATGTACGGTGGTATTATAGACAGGTTGACTTAGAGGACATAGGTGTTGAGTATGTTTGTTGTTTCATCATTGGTGCAATGATGCTGAAGGGATGGTACTTCAGCCTTGCAGCTTGCGTCGGAGAATATGAGCTTGTGCTCAGCGACCACACATCTATAGTGGATATGCATTGCGTTGAGAGTACGTGCCTCATGATGCCTTACTGATGATACAACTCCAGTAATAATATCTGTGCAATCATCGCAGCTCATGTGATGATCTTACAGTACAATGAGGGTGATTTAGCACAACCTCAAATCCCAACTATGACCCTATACCATTGATGGACCATTGACATGCAATTTGAAAATGGCAGAAATGCTGCACACCTAGAGGGAGTTAATATTTGTGTAAGCGAGCATATTTCTGGTCCTCCACCATGTTCTCATCCTTGTGTGGCATACAGAACTCAAAATTATCCACACGGTGTGGTTGCAACACCTGCAATCCTGCATTCTCCTCCCCTAAGAATGTACAGCAATTC
Organism: Suillus lakei; assembly: GCA_016628065.1. Lineage (NCBI taxonomy): Eukaryota > Fungi > Basidiomycota > Agaricomycetes > Boletales > Suillaceae > Suillus > Suillus lakei. The sequence continues at coordinate 98,202 of JABBWA010000088.1, read as the reverse complement.
TGTAGGACATGTGAATGGTGGTTCAATGAGACCTGCATCGTGGCTGTTGGACGCAGGATGCTCAAAAAAACCAAGGTACTCCTGCCATCTAACTGTGATCATACAATATTGGACAATGAGTTCCTTTCAATGATAACAATGCCAATTTGATGAGGGGGACCATGTGGCATGGTAGGAAATGCAATGGTTGTGATTAAAATCAGGGCACTCATGCAAGAGGCGATAAAGCTTGGATATCTCCTTGGTGGTTGGAAGGATGACCTACATGAAGCTGGTTTGACATTGACATTGGTTGACCAGGTGATCCCCTGATACTACTGCCTGGTTTGTCTGGGGAAGGTGGTTTAGTTATGCTTACAATGTTATAATGTTATAATATAATATCATATCATTTACTTCCATGAATGTGAACTGTGTCTGCGTCATGAATCCTGCCCAACTGCTTCAGAAAATATGTCATGTCTCATCACATCACTGGCGTATTCTAGTTGGCTCATGCCATGAATCTCACATCTCACCCAGTAATCCAATCACCAGGTCACCAGTCGTTTTATTCAGCACTCTGCAGCATAACATTAATTTCAATCATTTCGACCCTAGCTTGTGGAACACTCAAACACTATTTTCCAAGACAAGCATGATGCATGCAGGCCCAGCAGGCTATATATTAGCACATTTGGTGTGGCACAAACTTTAAACTATTACATGGCTCCATGTCAAGCAGACATAAGGATGTTCGGCAGCCTCACCTTATGTTCTGCCATAAGTGATGTGGTGAACACACTTCAGATCAAAGACTTCCATTTCAGGTCACGGCCAGACTTGAAACTCAATTTTTAAGATGAGGCCTCCCAGCTTCAGTATGAAGACATAATTACACATACACTGAGATATCCACAATTGCCTGACCTGCAACAAAATTTGCACCGCTGACCTACACCAAACCAGTCTGGTGCATGGCTGACCAATACTCCCTGGAGGTCACCTTCAGGCAAGCACAGTGTATAAGCAACAGCCTACATTGCAATTCCAGGAGTACAGATTCCACAAGGCCAATTATTTCTGAACCTCAACAGGTTGTAATAACCTCACTATGACCTGGACTCCACCTACATAGTGCAAGAAGGCCCTATAAATGATTTCATGTCAAATAGTCTACAAACACATCACAAAAACCATGAAAGCCAGTACCAAACTCTTACTGATCCATATATATATATATAAATAATAGATTACACCAACTATAAACAGAGACTGGTATCTTACATGATTACAGAACTACCCTAGCTAACAGAAGTCAGCTGACTTATGACTCATGATAATGAATCATGATGAGTCATAAATATACCAAAATGGCACCATTCTGAGTCTGACTAATTATGACTCATGTATACTAGTAGCACAGCCATTGATTTTGTCTATATAAGAACCTGCTTCTGACCTGAAAAAGCAAGCAGATTTACCCCCATTTTCTTACGTGTGAGGAGTGATCAGAGCCAGACAACAGTGAGAGCTGTTGAGTTTGGTAAAGGTACCCTACCAGTGAGCCAGTAAATTGTTTAGAGCACCATCCTCCACAACCAGCAAGCCTGGTATAGCTTCATTTGTCTGTTTTTTTTCTGTGTTCCTCTTTTATTTTCCATGCTTCATCACTACAACCAAACCTATCACAAATTTGTGTTTATCTCTTGCATCCATCTAAAGCTTTAAGTAACTCAGTGGGAGAGACTTCAGGAGTTGATAGTGACACTTGACCTTGCTCATCTGAGTGTTGGTATTGAGCCAGGGTTTCACTGCCACAAGACTTCAGCTATTGAAAGGGGACTTGGTATTGAAAGCCAAGGACGCCCATTCCTGTTCTGTTTAATACTCGAAGAGAGTTCCTTGACAGCAGGTTCAGTAGTATTCTAAGTTCTCTGTGCATTGATTAGTCCTGACCTTTGACCTCACCTGCTTGTGTGTTGGGAGTGATCATTATAGCTCTACACAACGTGTGGTAGCAAGATTATTACACAGCATCCTTTGTGGGAAGTATTTTTGTTGTTGTTTTTGTGTTATCCCTTGAGTGGTGGATTGGTTGCTCACTTGCTGATGCCACAAGGAGTATCTTTGTCTGAACGTAGCAAAGGTACATTCTAAACAATCACTTCACGAACAACTATGTTATCAGCCATTGGTATTTGTCTGAATCACTGATCATGGAGGTAGTGATTTTATAGGTGTTTATCTATAGATCATCTATCTAAGAAGACACTGCCATGAATCTGTCATGTCAGTTCTGTGAATGGAATGCACACGATCTACGTAGATAAATAGCACATTTATAGAGTACAGCTAGCAAATAGAGGCTCTGTCACTGGATTTGACCTGATGTCTGGCAAAAACAGGAAATATGTTGCCTGGGCCTGCATCAGGGCTCGACATGAGGCACATGCAAAATATGTTTGGCGTATCAGATGGAAACCTGTGGTAAAGATCAGAAGCTGAAACATCTGAGAGAGGTTGTATGTATATATAACTGATGCTGAGCACTCACTCTGACCTATATATTTACTCCTACGTTCTTTGCTGACTACCGCTGATCTGGATGCCATCGACTCTCGACTATGATCTGAATATTACTGTGGGCATTCCAGCAGTTCAAGGTAGCAACAATGCAAGCACATAAAATTGGTACACCTCATACAAAATATATGCTAAGGAAAATGATAAGTGTGATATAGGCATTCTAACATACTGAAACATATGAACCACAAGGTTGATTCGTCCTGAAGGCAGTCAGAAGAAATGAGGGGACTGGGATAGAATAGGGCCTGCATGCATGCAGAACTCAGCCTAAATATGATCAAGCACTTCATTGGTGCCTTGCACTCCAATCCATTCCCCCTCGGCACCAGACTGGTCTAACCATGCTTCGATGAACTGTACCCTGCAACTGGCACCCGAGAATCCCACATCGGCCATCTGCCTCTCGGGAAGTACAGGATATGCACCAACAAATGCTAGCCAAAAGGTATCACGTCTCCAAGTCCACAGCAGTGACTCTGGATTCACTTCCAACACCAGCCATGTCTCGATCTCCTTCGACGATGACTTCCAATTTTCTTTATTGCGGGAGTTGAATGTCGGCAGGAAGCAGGGAGAAATGGAATCATATCAGCTGGAGGGGGAGCAAAGCTGCTATCAACCATCTCATGAAATCAATACAGCTGCACTTACAATGTAAGCACTTTATGTTTGCAACAGAACAAGTACTCACGTCACTCAAGGGTAGTGAATCTTCTTGCCAAGTATCAGAATCCCTCATATCCATCGAGACAGCGTTCACAACTGGAGTGGTAAATATCCCGTACTCCTTGTCGATAGATACTGATATTTGAATGGGCTGCAACAAATGATTGTGAAGATTTGTTCCTTTTGAACAAAACAACAACTCACAATATTTTCTTGTAGAAGTCCCTCTGGTAGCATTCCTGAGAAATAGACTGTAAAAACTAGTGGTTGCAGTGATATGAAGCCAGTCTCCTCTTGCTGTATGTCGAGATAGACGATGGAAATGTTAGTGAGTGTTCCCGAGTCCATGTTGAGGGTGGAACGTTGGTGCTGAATTGCAAAGCGTGTGGCACTTTGGACTTGTCGTTCAGAATCAACATCACAAGGCATGTGACTAAGTCTACGGCTGTTCCTCCGAGTCAATAACTTCGTCATTCTGTCGTCCTCAAGACTCTTGCAAGCCATTCTGTCATCCCATTTGTGAGTCCCATCATTTTGATTATTGAAGCAGAGTTAATGTGCAAATCAAGGAGCGGTTTTGCACCATCACATCCTTCCACATCATCACATCCTCCTACTATCAAGAGGCACTCATGGTATCATCGTTGTGCACGACGTTACTGATAATAGGTGAGAGAACTTTCGACCCAAATCCTTCTGCACCATAATGTTCTCCTACTATAGAGGTGCTCACAGTATCATCGTTGTATACAACTTAGATCAGGAGCAGTTCCGCACCATCACGTTGTTACGCACACTGTAATGTGCTATGTTAACTGTAACACATGTCCTCCTACTATAGAGGCACTCACAGTATCATCATTGTGTACGATGTTATTGATAACAGGTGAGTCATATGAAAACCTTCACTTCCCTCCCATTTTACTCTTCTTTTTTCACTACAAACAACTCATCTTACAAAAAGCTTCATTTCCCTCCCTCACATCCTTCCACACCATAACATGTCTACTGTATAGGTGCTCATGGTATCATCGTTATGTACAGTGCTTGATAGGTACCACTACCAAAGCCTCAATCAACCCTCCAGCCACTCAAATTGACTTACCCTGCCCATCCCATCTATGAATGAAAATTGATTGACGGTAACAGTATGTTTTCGTTAGTCTGTTATTTAAATGGTTGTTTATATTTGATCCACTTTTTATTTACAGTTATACAATATTGCGAGGATGAGAAACATGTCATTTGCACGGTGTGCTCTCGCAAGGCAGGTGCCTTGCGCACAATGGCCATCTGATACATTGAAACGCACATCGCCCAGAACGCTGCATCAACAGTCATCTGAAAGGTTTGTCAGGAGTTGACAGGACCCTGATCCTGTACTGCCTGGACTTGAGGAGAATTTGCAACAGAAGAAAGCCAGAGCCCCCATCTTTGCCTCGACAGACACCAACCCCATAGTATCTCCCCATGACTCCAACAACCCGTACATCGATGCAGACATGCCTGATGTGGACATGGAGGTCCTACTATCTGAGCTGTTGAATTATATCACAGCTGATCGGAAACCTGAGTTCGACAGAGTATCTGGACCTATTTGCTGAGCTCCAAGCAAGTCTTACCTGTGGGGAAATTCCTTTCTTGATGCCCCTTGTCCCCGGCAATGACAAGCATAAGCTCTTTGACAATAGCACACCTGATTTCAGCATTGAAGTTCCTGGTGAGTGTGATATTTGATTTGTGCTCTATAATAATGCATTGAACAAAGTGTACAGATGATGGCAAGTATGATACAACAGGTACCAATGTTATCGTCTCTCGAGATAGTCCAACATACCCATGGGCATCTAAAGCAGTGAGTGTTTTTTTCTGCCTGAGTTACAAACTCGATGCTCACAGCATGAAGAACTTTATCATGTCGCTTCTTTTCAGCTCTCCCTGCCGCCCATTTTCTGATGAGCAGAAAAGGCCATCCTCAATTGGGCTAGAGAGCTTGGCACTGGGGATGTTCCCTGGAGCTCATGCGAGCTATGAAAGAGTCTATGTGGTGTGTGCATCCTTTTTGTCTTCTAGCTCATATACTCAGTCAGTGGTTGCAATTTGCAGTGTTGCAGCTGAATCTGGGATTGTTGCGTGGGATTGCAAGGACAGTGCAAGCCGAAGAGAATGCAGCCACACTGGGCTGAACTGTAACTATTATTGCAGGACATGTGATGTTGGTGGCACTAAGGAATATAAGGAATCTGAGACTGGATATGGCAGTATCTTCAATGTTTGAAACTCTGTCTTGTGTATTACAAATACACAGAGAGTAACGCAACACATACGTTGACACCACTGACCCATGTATCTAATCACTTCGGATTATGTAGAACACTGAAGCCATACGACCTTTGTGTAATTGCTGATCCACCATCTTGCAATATTCAATGTACAATTGTGACACCCTGTATCATACTGCTATCGAAAAACCAGACTTTTGGCACCAGGCACAACCTTAATCCATTTATAGCACCCATATACATACAATTATATGTTAATTTCAAAGATAGGATCTGCACATCCAAACTACATCAGCGACACTTAGTACCAAAATACTCCATTTCACAAACAAGTCTGACCACTTTCACTCAGTCATGGCTGGGTGTACAACCAAATGTCATGAAGATCAAGATCTCATCCTTTGTGCACAAAGCAAGTGCAAGGCATATCGTTCTGAATCAGATTGCAGCTTTGTCATGCCTTGGAAACCTAAAGACAAGGTTTGGCTATCAGCTGTGCATCTTATCACCCATCTTCCATCAAAGAAGCTTGTGCCTAAGCGATATGGACCATTTGAAATTGAAGCCGTCCTTTCCTCTATCACATTTAAACTCCGCCTACCGAAATCATGGAAGAACCACCCCATGTTTCATGCTTCTGAACTATCCTCCTATCAGGAAACTGAAATCCATGGCCTGAATCATCCTGAACCCCTGACGTTATTAATGGACAAGAAGAATACGAAATAGAAGCCATTCTTGCCCACAAGGGTAACGTAAAAGGGAAAAGAAGCTTCCTCATATCTTGGATTGGTTATCCTAGTTCTGATAACTCATGGCTTCCTCAGGAGAAAAGGAATTCCAGAACGCCCAAGAAATCCTTCAGACTTATAAAGACCATCTCCGACTCTCCAGAATCTTAACCTCCATCAACTGAAATCATCATGCCTTCGACCCAGAACTCAGAATCATCTATCTCTTCTCTTGACTCATTCCGTTCCCAATCAGAATCTACTCAGAAACGCGCCCTTGTTGAATCCTACCTTCTCTCTCCTGCTTGTACTCTTGCTCTTGAAGACTTCTTCGCTGAAGATGAAGATGCTCTTGCCTTAATGGCTATCTTTCGCTGTGTGAAAGGACTATCATTTACCTCTCCAATCAGATGAGAGAGTGATTTCCGACAACTTATCTATAACCAGAATATCATTAAGGGACATGCTACCGACCTCCTCATGAAGAAAGGAATTGAGCACGTGTTTGCTCTTCCTACCTTCCCTAGAGATGATGATTACATACCTCCAGTCCCATTACCTTCCATCATCCTTTCCACATCACCAGAACCAGAGCAGTCTCTCCCAACTTCACCTATTTCCCAGAACCATTATGACACATCTGATGAAAATACTCCGCAACCTCCTCCATCTCCGCAATTAGCAGTCAGATCCACTGGTAGACCATGCTGTAACAAGAAAAGAGGAACACTTGCTTTTGCCATTGGACTCTCACATCCTTCGTCATCCACATCTTCTGTCTTCAAAGAAGAAGACTCTGCATCCATCATCCTTCCTATCCCTGCTCCATCTACTCGCGCCCCTTCTGAGGAAACCTGGGTTGACTGCTGTGGTCATTACTATTCACGCAAGCATTGTCGTTATTGCGGAAAGGAAGGACATTGGCAAATCAATTATGACCGATACTTCTGCCATTTCTTACTGTCTTCTGCCCTACCCTTGAGGGAACTTGCCCTTTCACCACTTACCCTGGCACTCACCTTTTCTTTCAACAACTCATTGCCTTTGAAGAACAATGTGATGCTGAGTATGAAGAACATGAGAAGTCCTTCCTCCACGACTGCGACACCGACCCTGCTTTCTACCCTAGTGATTAAAGTTGGTGACTTTATCGTTAACAGGGGGGTAATGTTACAGCAGCCCCATCATTTTCCCACAGACACTGCCTCCATCACCACATGTTTACCTTCTTGATCCCCATCTCTCTTCTTGATCCCCATCTGTCTTCCTTTTCCCAGCATCACTGTGGAGCTGTGCTCCTTATCTCTGACATCATTACCCTTTGCCCTACCTTCCATTTGTAGTAGTATTACATCATTCTTCCTTGGTCCGTGCATCTCTTCTGATACGTATATAAACCCTACCTTGTACAGTTGTATTCTTTAACTTAATCTACTTGGTTCTCACCGATACCTGATCTTCTGAGGGAGCCTATATGCTTGAACTCTAGCTTCTGAGGAAGGCTAGCCATTGAAATGATTAGACGTGTCTCGGTTCTATCCTTGACAGTCTAGAAGCTCTACATGTGACCTCCTTTCTTGGAGCGTAGAGAAGAACTATCCAAGTCCATAACACTTGCAACAACAGAAAGCTTCCTCCATTTCTGGGCAGGCTCCTCCAAGTCAGACAGCTGCTTGTCTAACAGCACAATATCATCTGAAGAATTTGAATCATCAGATTTGTCAGACTCACTATCAGCGTAGTCTTTGGTATCAGCTGCCTTCAGAATGACAAGATGTTTATATGAGCGTTAGAACATCCTTGCAAGAAATTTACTTACCATAACTGCACAGTGCTTTACAGGCAAGGCAAGCTTCGCCAGCCCATCTGGTGCATCATCGCTTCATATGCTCACAGGAGTCACATGCAGGGTGGTTGGACATACATGCTCACATCACATAAGGATGGAGCTGCGGCTGTGGGCCTATACAACTCATCAGCATCGTTAATACATTGTCAGAATAAACCCAATACTTACCTTGCAAGAACGAGCAACATTTCATACATGGGTCACAGGCCTCTGAGTCTTCATGCCCAATACATTCTGTGTCATTGGCGGCGCAAGAGTCACATGGAGTGGTTCTCGACATCAGCTTCCTTCTAATAGACATAATAGATCAAGTAGTAAAGGTTTAGTTGTATGTTGAAGTGTGAAGTCAAGACTACTGTCCAAGCATGATCTGAGGTCAAATATTTATAGTGAATAATTGTGGATGTCCGGGATCTGCCAAACCACACAATCTCTTCCGTTGCTGATGATAATTGGTCCACAATACATCCCACCATAACTTAGGGCTGTGTTTGACGCACTAGTTGTAGGTTTCAATATATGTAGTGTCTACCATAATACATCATCTCCCCAAGCTTGATATTTAGGGCCTGGATTTGGCGAGCCCTCAGTTCTTGGGGTTGAATATTGTAAGGATTAGGGTTTGGGAGAAAACTCCTTGCTTATTAGCCACATGCTAATTAGCATGTTAATAACTAGCTATTAACATGCTAATAACTCATTGCAAAAATCACAAGGCTAATAATGCTAATAACTCCATACAGCTGGCTGTGCCTCAGATATTGAGCGATCAGGTCAGGAATAGTATTCTGAGTCAACCGGCTAACTTCTACTACTGACAGATGATCAACTAGTTACCATAGATAATGGTCCCAAAATTCCCTGGTATGAGCCACGCCGTGCATGCCATTCAATGTTGTGAATCATTTCAACCAACCACACCCATACCAAAGGATCACCCTTATGAATACCATCGAGGTTCATGACGACACCAAGCATCACAGTCATGCTGATGTTGGATTCATGCAGATGTACTCCATTCCAGAATATCTGGCCATAACTCTCTTTCCTGCCTCAGACCTTCCCATCTCCACATTCATCAAGTTTGTCATTCCATCCATCACTTCCACCCATCAGGCTGCTTTGCCAAGTATTCACCAATATCTCTGCTTGGAACCCCCACACTCCAGCCCAATTGATCATGCTCTCCTATCTTCACTGCCGATCCCAATTGAGCCCATCATTACGGCACTCATTCATGTGGCGCCAGAGGCTTGGGGCGCTGGGAACTGCTCTATCGTGTATGCTCACACCAACTTGATGTATAGATACCCCTTCTGGCTAATTGCATTTTGGGATTGTGTCACCAAAGATATTATCCCTCCATTAATGAAATGGCAGGCAGCATGTCATTTTGTAGAGCAACACTTGCATGGCCCGGAGCCCAGTTTGTCAGTAGCATCTGACTTCCAGGCACATTTGTCAATGCTTCCTTGGGAGGGTAATGTTTCCAGCTTCATGGATCACTCACCTATAAGCAAGCTTGCACAATTTGCCTCACAAAGCTGGCTTTGCAACAACAACATCAACTTTGTGTTAATTGTGGTGATTGAGCACCATGTCACTGAAGTATGTCTTGGAAGTGTCTTGAAAGTTTCCTATCCAGTTATTTACTGTTGCTTATTGTTGTTTACCAAAACTTCGACTTAAGTAGTGAGTCCACTGGTCAGTTCACTTTGTGCAACTGACTCTGGACTCAAGGTACTGTAATATTACTATACTAGTAATTAGATTGTGTGCAACTGACTCTGGACTCAAGTGTGTGACTCAGTCAACACTTCTAACACTTTGCTCTCAAACTTATTCTTCAGCAGATCAAAAGTAGCCTCATCCTTGCCCTGTTTTGTGACATCCTTCAAACCCACTTCATCAATAAACTCAAAACTACATTTGAGTCATGCCATCAGAAAGATTATTTATGTGCAGATGATTGTTCATAACTTCGTGAGATTGGGCAGGACATTGCCAATGGCACAAAGACTGTTGGAATGACTTGCTTCATCCACTCCAACCATTGGTTATCTCTTGTCATTGATGGTTCATGCCACACAATTTACTTTGGAGGCTTGTTTGGATGCCATGAAGCACCAGATTCAATCCATCATGCAGTCGAGTGGTGGCTCGCATTGCACACATCCATTTTATTTGTCTGGCAACCTCTCACCTGCAAAGATCAATATTCGTGTGGCATACTCGCCGTCAATGCAATTGTCCATCACTTTCTTCCAGAAACTTATCCTCTCCTCTCACCTGATTGCAATGCACTCGAATGGAGCTTGGATGCAGTTTGGTGTGGCCATCATTGATACCCACCTTCACACATTATCTGTGAGAATCAGTTTTTTTGCCGTCTGTGATTATTTACTAATGCTACAAATAGCAGATTAAATCTGGAGAAGTCTTCTTACCCCAGCCCCCATCTCATGCAACAGACTCCGAGTCTAACAACATCTTCAGTTCCCCAGGACTCTGATGACACCTTCTTTCCCCAGGACTCTGACAATGTCTTCTTACCCCAGGACTCCGACAACATTTTCTTACCCCAGCCTTCATCCAACTTTGACATCAGCAATAATGACAGCATCATGGGACTGAACCATCAGTGAGATCCTACAGAAGGCAGGTCCAACTCCCGCTGCACCAAAAAAGCAGCCTGTTCATGTTTGTATGGGCTCAAAAAAGTGCTGGCTTGTTATGGTAAGGTTCAAATGTTGCTGTATGAGGTGAACTTGAAGGCTATCCCACCAGCAAAGAAGGTCAAGATGGGCTGATCAATGGGGTGGCCTCACACGAGTGTCCCTGATGACATATTTGAGGTGTACCACCCTGATCCAAAAAAACTCAGTGTGAAGGACCAGCAGTTTTGGTGTCTAGGCAAAGGCTGTGATTATAGTCTTGGTTATCCACAAAACCTTGCCTATTGTCTCAAGCACACCGCTGCTTGCGGTAAAGTGGAGGATAAATTTCGCCAGGCTGCAAGTCAATATTTGGGTGGCAACAGTGCCAGTGCGAAGCTTGAAACTGCCTTAAAGGCAAGTGAGTTGCAGCTGCAGGCCCCCTTGCCCAACTCTCCTGTGGAGGTAGATGATCAAATTGTGTTGAAGAAGACTACTATGTGGATCAAACTAGACTTCAAGAATGAAGGACGGAAAATCCTCACTCTTTGCTCATGCCTTGCCATTGTCAAACTTTTCTGTGCCACAGCTCTACCACCACACATTGCAGATCATCAGGAATGGAAGAATATGCTCATGATTGCCAATCCTGCTTATCATCCAGCATCTTGTTTGACCATTGCCGACAGTCATATCCCAAAGGAGGCTGCATGAGTGCGAGATTTAGTCATTGAGTTTCTGAAGTTGAACTTTAACCTGATGGTCTCATTTGACGGAGGAGGGACAAAACGACAGCAGGCAGTTGACTGACAGATGATCAAACATCTTCAATCAATAATCACCTACTTTCAAAAATTGCACACAGCTACTGATGCTCTTAACAAAGCTCACAAGTCAATGAATATCAACCATGGTCTCGAAGGCATAGGGAAGACTCGCTTTGCAACTGTTTGCATTTCGGCACTGTCACTCAAGTGTTGTTTTCCCACACTCTGCCAGATCATCGACACTTGTCAAGTGAAGTTCCCATCCCACAAGTTGGGGCTCACTGGCCTTCTCATGAGCAGCTCCTCTCATTCCTTGGATTTCGAGTCTCAAATCACTCACTTCACACTCATCCTCGCACCAATTGCAAAATCAATCACTTGTCTTGAGTCATCGCAGACTGATTTGTTGGACATTGGCTTGTATTATTTTGCAATTGGCACTATGCTAAAACAAATCTTTGACGATGACAACAACCCATTCTCACCAGATGAAGCTGGCCAGATTTGTGTGATCTTCAACTCTTGATTCTGTGAAGCCTTGTCTGAGGGTCCAACTGATGCACCCATCTCTGCTCTCTATTTGCATCCTCGTAAGCATAACAATACAGTCTTCTGACATGACCAATAGCTATTGCATTACAGGTTATGTCAACAGCAAAACATTCCAAAAGAACTTGAACCCTCTTGCTCTTACAATTGTGCTTCCTGCGCAAAGTGTGAAGGCCTTGTCGCCTGACTCATCTGGTCCTCCCATCCAAAACTACACTATCTTTGCTCGTGTGCTCATATTCTTGAAAGCTCTTCTCAAGGTGGTGTGGAAGATGAGAGAGAACACAATTTTCAACAAACTAACTGGTCAGGAGGCTCAGCAATCATTTCTTTGTCAATTTGAACATTAGGCATGTGGTCAATATCCATTCAATACTCTACTCGAAGATGGTCAATCAACACTATCATGGTGGATGCACATATTGAGAATTCTGGAGGGAAATCTACTTGCTGTCAGTTCATAGCTCATATAATTGACCCTGGTTCACTCACTCTGATAGTAAAGACCCTTGCCATCAAGATATTTTCCATTTGACCAAGCTTGATGCCAGAAGAGCATATAATGTCTGTATTTACACGGATGAATTCTGTGCTGCGAAATCATCAAGATGTTTGCACCTTCATGGACATGACACAGGTCTGGCAATGGTACATGCGTGATTCTGCTATAAGTGGCCACCAAAATTTTTCAGTTCATTGCTTACACAAGCATAGTCCAAACACCCCAAACACCCAACTGTCAATTTTTACGACCTTGACACCAAGCTGTTTGGATCCAAAGCAAAAGAGGGTGAATGGCATCATGATGTGAAGAACAGCTTGCTGTCGGCCAAAAGTATTGAAGGAGGTGAAGAAATTGAAGACAACAAGTTCAGTACATGGTTGGATCATGTGCAAACAAGTTCTGCAGCAGCCATGACAACAAACACCAACTTCAATGTTGAATCTGAGGTAGATTTGAGTGCGGATGGTTTGTTGGTAGTGTTGGCATGATCACGACCTAATGTGGACAGCACAGGGAAGGGCAAGGGCAAGGCTGAGGCTGAGGATATTAATGGAAGCGATGACAAGTGGCCGGAGGTATGGGAATGAGTGTTTTTTGTGTTGGCTAATTAGCTAGGATTATTAGTGAGTTTTTTGCCTGCTAAAAATCAATATCACATGATTGGCTAAAAAGCAGCCAATAAACTGCTAGTTAATAACTCCCCCAGACCTACCTGGCTAAAAAGCTTGCTAACAATTGCCAAAATACTTTTATCCCAAACCCTAGTAAGGATGGTGCCACAGTAACCTTTCTGCCGCTTTGGAAACCTACTATATATACAAGATGAGACAGGAAGTGGATACATGACTTGCCTCAAGTAAATTGCCCAGATATGATAGGAAGTGTATACATGACTTGTCCCTAGTAGACCGCCCATATATCATGCCAGAAATCCCTTATGGGTTATTGGTTCTGATTTCTAATTCTCTGTAGCAGATATCGATCCAAAAATCAGTGCAATCCTGTGCATGGCGACCACAGGTACTGTATTTGCCAGTGAGGAACTAAAGATTATCATGGCATCATATGCATACAAACTTAGTGATGCATCCAGCTTGTCCATTGCCTTTGCAGCACCCTGTGCCATCATGGCACGAGTTCAAGGTGCTGTACTCTTTGCACATAGATTTGCAGATGTGATGTGTATCACTAACAATCAATATTCTGCGCACCTAACTAACCCATTATGTATTTTCCTCTTTCCTTCTGTCACTAATTATAATTTCCTCTTTCCCTCTGTCACTATGTATGTAATTTACTCTTTCCCTCAGGAACTAACCATAAGAAGGACTTATGTCATTTTCCCTTTCCCTCTCTAACCATTTTAAGACTTTCCTTGAGGAAAACATTATGCCCCCATAATGTTTCGACTCATATAGGTAGGGGCTGACTTGGGGTTAATAGGGGCAAACACTTGGGTTAACTAGCATTGATGTTGCGTGCTCTTGTTTTGACATGTGTGATATCGCTGGGGGGTGGGGGGTAAACAGGCCCTCCGATCACATTCCTCAGTGGGCGCACAACACCAAAACATCATCCCACCCTTCCAGAGCCCGCACGCCATCCTTTCATTGGTGGCACACCACAGGTTTATTTTTGCATGCTCTTGTTTTGACATATGTATTGATGCTGGGAGAGGTAAACAAGTCCCCCAATCACATTTGTCAGTGGGTGTGCAACACCAAAACCTGTTCCTGGGCCTCCAGAGGCTGCACGCCTTCCAAGGACGCGCTATACTCCAAGACTTAGATTATTACAGTTATTAATGGCTCTTTGAGACAAGAAATTTACTTTTTCATTGTCATTGTGTTGTGATTATTTTTAGTGGCTCAACTTTATTTTTCCAAACAAGTAGCCTATCTGTAGAATACACACCTAAATTTTCAGAGAAAAATATGTAATGGTTCGAGCTCAACATCTGAAACAATGAGGGGACCCGTTTTTCAGCAAATGTCACTCATTGAGACACCTGACTGATTAGGTAATTTGCGCAAACAAACAATAGATTTCATTATTGACCACTATCAAACTTTGTTACAATTCTTCACCACTGTCATCTGACACATCATTAAGGTCAAACTCCTCCCCACTGGCTGACTGACCATCCTCGTCTTCACATATGTTCAACTTTGGCCTCAGAATTGCACCCTGCAGTCTACCAAGGGCAGGTTTCTTTTCACTAAACCTTCGTCCTTCGGCCTTTGCCATAACTTTCTCTTCCTGCCATTGTGTCAGAGCATTGTGATACTGTGCTCGTTGGACTTTGTTCTGATTTTTCGCTGGTCCTCTAGCCATTTCCATGTGGCAAGTTCTCCTGCTCTCCTTTCTCGATCTGCTTTCCTTGTCTGCTTATCAGCTGCAGCCTTCTTCTGCTCCCGCTCAAACTCCACCACTCTCTCATAAAACTTGTCGCCGGAAAGTAATCGTGGTAAGCCATCTCCCACCAGCTTTCTCTTCTCCTTTCCTTTTTGCTTTTTCTCCTCCTGATTTGCAAGTTAACCTTGCAGGACATTGCAATACATCTCGATGAGGACATTTGCTGCCTGAAGTTCCAGTACACGGCACTTGAGTGTGGCATTTGCTGCCTCCACCTCGCGAAGTGATGAAAGCAACCAAACTTCATTTGCAGTCTTTGGGTGGTATGCATGTGGTTGCATCTGTTTGATGGGGGAGATAATGTGTGTGGCACCATGTTGTGGGCAAGTATCGGAAGTCAGTGGAATGTCTGAAATGAGTACTGACAGGGATGTGTTTTTGAGTTTTTGAATAACTGACTCGATTTCAGATTGCATTGCAGGAATGGGTTGTTGTGGGGCTGAGTCGTCATTATTGTTGTTGTGCTGCTCTGACGACAGTTTTCGAAGGAGATCTGCAACAATTCTCATGGGAGATGATGGTGTGATCAGAAGATGACCTTCATATGATGTTTCTTTGCTAGGTGCCATCATTTTCTTGGTGATGACATCTCTGTTGACAGGCCAAACTCCAGTCTTCTGAAAAGCCATGTGAATAAGATCTGGTGTGAGTGCGTGAAGATGTGCTCGTCCGTAGATTGTCAACAAGTTACTTTTCGTGATTCCCTCCCCTTTTTGCCTTTCCCACTGATCTCTTTCTTCACTCCAGTATCTTTTTAGCACAGCAAATATAACCACATCTAACCCTTGGTACACATGGGTTGCATGTGCAGGGTAGCATATGACGTGAATCCGATGTGCTCGAGCATATTGAAGGAACCCTTGGGTGTAATGGGAATTGTGACCATCCACAATTAGAAGGCGGTCATGTCCATCGGCCTTTTCTTTGGTGTGTTTATCAAACTCTTTTATCCACTCAACACCGATTTCTCCATCCGTCCAACCCTTTTTAGAGTATCCAATGCTGTCGACAATCAACCACGATTATCAGTACGTGATTTTGTTGTCATTGGTCAGTTTGCTCACGATGCATTTGCAGGGTTATCTTGCTTCCACTTGGCCTGATAAGCATTGCCCTTGAATATAACTGCTGGTGGACTTGACGTGCCATCAGCACAGATGGTCACTATTACAGTTGTGTTTTCTTTGCTCCCAGTTCATTGTTGATACTGCGGCCCAGGTTTACGACTTCCAATGACTTGTTCGGCTTCACCTGATTGTGCGGAGATTCCAATCTCATCAACTCCATATATACAATCTTCTGCAATGTCATGTTGGTCCAACACATTCTCGAGAAGGTCAAACCATGCTGTGTTTGTGTTTGCATTGACAGCTCGACCACATTTTGAGTTGAGTGAACTTGCCCAAGATGTTTTTAGACGGTCTGAATGCTTCTCTACAAATCTGTTTGTCCAGCGTGTTCCTACTCCATGAAAGGTTTCTCTGAGACAGGCATAGCAGATTTCATCAACATGCTCTCAAAGCCATCGGTGACTAAGTGGAAAACCTCAATTGCCCACCTCTTCTGCATATGTAAGGACATGCTCTGTCTCCACTTCAGTCAACCACCCCTTGAGAGCATTGGCCTCAGCTTTTGTCCTTCCACCAGCTGCCAGCCGGACCAGTGTGGCATGAGATTATTTGATATAGTTGCCAGTTGTTTCCAGATTCATTTGTTTGAAGTCTCTACAGATAGTTCGTGAGCTGTGACATTTTAAACCCAGCTTTTTGGCAAGCTCGATGTGATATGCAAACACAGCTTTAGCCATGAGATAATCATGAGCTTGATGAACTTCTTGCCGTTTTTTTGTAGCAGATTTAGCACGGCCAGGCATAGTAGAAGGTAGAGACTAGTTCTGACTGGTTTGTGGCTGCAACAGTGTGTTTCACATAGAGTCTCTCCAACCCTGACTTGGTCCGAATAGCATTTCCACTAGCCAACAAACATTCCTTTGCTACACATGTTATTCTCAACTTCATGCAATTATAATACATGTTCTGAATAGCTAGAACTGTTATTTATACATCCTGAACAGTTTCATGTCTCTCCGATTTGCTGTAGTCATGCAATGTGGAATAAAAATTTCAAATTGTCTAAATTTAGGGTTTTGAGTAGTAAAGACACACATCTCAGTACTATTTTTGTTGGTCAACATAATATGATATTTTCCATGGGGCAAGATACATGTTGTCTAAATGCACACAAGCAGTTTGGAGAGAAGAAAATGTGTTGTTGTTGTGTGAGGCATGTTTTGTATCAATGAGCCATAGTGTCTCAATGAGCCGTTGATGACTGTACCAGATATAGTGAACCAGGGCTTCATTCAATAATTGTTCAATATATATTCCCAGGGACTTGCAGTTTCTTTGCCCAGCAGTGTGTGGTAACAGTAGCTGTGGCTATAATTAGAGATAGTGCTAGGTAACAATGTCCGTTCCTGACACCGGCAATGTCTGCCCTTTGTGCTCACTGTGCTCAACAGCTGGGCATGTCATTCTCGCTCATACCTGGTTCAATTTGCGGCGCATTTTTTGTACTATGGAGGGTGTAACAGGTACATAAAGAGCAGGTGGTACACAGTTAGCTTAAACTATGTATCAAAGTAGTAACAAATAAGTCCTTCCCACCCACTCCAACCAACTCATGAGTCCATGGTGATATGCAGAACGTTCTGTAGGGCTTTCGGCAGCCTCCTCCATATCCATTAGTTCCTCTTTGTCATTGTCAAGATCATCTGTGGACTCTGTAGCAAGCGGTTTCAAGCTGGAGGAGGAAATGAGGGTGTTGGGTGTCAGGGATGTCAGCCTTGCAGGAATGCTGGTATGTGGTAGGCTTGTACTCTCTCCGGTGCCTCTAAGGACACACACTCCAGAGACAATGGTGCCAGGGAACCCAGGAAGTCTGGCGATGTCTTGCAAGTGTTTGATGTGATGAAAGTTGAACCTGCCTCGGGCTTGCTGCCACAAACTGATCTGATGTGCAAGAGCTGGACTAAAGGCCTCCGCTTGTTGCTGACACTCACGAAAGGTAGTGATCCTCATCATGTATATATGTGGCAAGGCGGCACACCTCAACATTGAGTCAGGTGATCTCTTCTTTTGCATGACAGTGTTTGAAATATAAGTCAGTGGCTTGGTGAGCTGCTGGCATTGCTCATTGCCATTGTGAGATGTCGGAATGTGAGTCACGAAGGAGGTTGAAGTCTGCAAGAAATGCATACTCCACCACCTCCTCCCATTTCAACATCCGGCGTGGAGGGGACAATGCATGCGCTGTGGCGTTATAGTGGTTGAGAGCATTCCTGATTGCCATAGAACAAGTTTGCAATGCCTTGGTGATATGTTTGCACATCTTACAGCCTATAAAAGTTTGATTAGCAGTGGAAGTAGTGTGAAGGAAAGACTCACCTGTGCCAGACCTATTCATTTTGGTGAGCTCGAAAATCCATGCCACAATGAGGCCTTCCAACTGGTCAAGCGAGCACTGGTATTTTTGGTTGGCAATGAGACATCCTGCATTTTGCCAGTTTGTGTCTTTGGGTGTCCAGTGATGCAAGATCCCGAGTTTTCATTCAAGCTCTTGCACAGACTCCCAAGTCCTTCTCAAAGTTCTCCAGGGCATGCCTTCTGGTCATCTCGAGCCGTCTTGTCGCGCTCTTGTTGGATGCCAAGCTATGGGCATTTGAAGGTGTGGACTGTTAATTGTGGTGATTGAGCACCATGTCACTGAAGTATGTCTTGGAAGTGTCTTGGAAGTGTCTTGGAAGTTTCCTATTCAGTTATTTACTGTTGCTTATTGTTGTTTACCAAAACTTCGACTTAAGTAGTGAGTCCACTGGTCAGTTCACTTTGTGCAACTGACTCTGGACTCAAGGTACTGTAACATTACTATACTACCAATCAAACTTAGTGCAACTGACTCTGGACTCAAGTGTGTGACCCAGTCAACACTTCTAACATGGACATAGCCCACAGTTGAGCTGGCAGTATCCAGTTCATTCCTGTAAAATTATGAGTAAGTCAGTGGCTTAGTGCGGAATCCAAGAAGCTTACTTGCTGGTGCTCAGATTGACCAACTTCTGCCAATACTCCATCTGCAACATCTCAAGCTTGGGCTCGGTGCAAAGACCCTGGAGGTAAACTTTCTCCTCTTTCAACCACTCATTGAAAGTAGATTCCTCAGGTAACATTGATATCTTGCATGAGCTTCGGTAGCGTTATTTGGCTGTCGCAAATGATATTGAGGGCTTGCTTGTAGTTATGGTACAGAAAATTTGCTGTGAGACTAGTTAGAACACACTTTGGTATGGTTGAGAGTGAAATACGTACATAAATTCGCATGCACCTCATAGTCATCATTGTGTTCGAAATAATTTGTAATACCTTGCTGATGGTGGAAGATGCTGGCATAGCACATTGTTGATGCTAATGCATTTGACTTCAAGAAGATACGTTCACATGTCTCCAAGTCTTCAATCCCTAGACCAGAAACATACATTGCGAGGTGACAAAGCCATTTGTGAGTGTGCCCGTGAAAAGCACCAACCAGCAATGTGTAGTTGAGGGATCATGCATGGGTACCCAATGAACTGTTGTTGAGTGTTGTCTTGAATTGACATCTGATGTCATATCCACCACCGAGGTTGCTACCAAATGTGTCAAGAAGCTTCGAAACCACAGCAAGTGGATATTATATTTTGCCCTGACATAAGAGATGATTGAAGCCATTAGTTAATGATTGAACATTGGAGAAGATGCAACTCACAATTCCCCGCTCTGTACCATATCAGCCATCACCAGACTAAAGCCATGGCGGCAGATGGCAGATGGCAATAAATATACCTGTTTCATCATACACTCCCCACATCCATTTAGTCTTTTCATCATCCACATTTTTCCATCACCCTGCGCATGTATTCTCCTGATGTTACAATATAAGCATTGAATGAAAAAAGTACTCCACATGGCACACACTGTGTCATTAGTGCCTATAGTAGTGTTTGCCTCTTCTTGACGACCATTTCCCCAACTGTTGACATAGTTGCAAGGGAGATATCGGTCACCTCGGACTTGTTGTGTTGTGGGGAGTTCAGATGACTGAGTGTCCTCATCATCTACACCAAGTGTTTGCCGAAGAATGCGCTTCAATGAGTCATTGCCATCCATGGCGTACAGGAACTTGAATGTGAGTTGTTCTTCATCCACCAATGTATAAGTGCATGATGGACATGCATGCTTGAGGCACCAATCGGGTGTGTTGCGATTAAGGACTTCAGCCACGAGTGCATCAACACTTGTGTGGACCTGTAGATATAGATCAAACACTATGGTCAGTTGACATGAGAGGTAGCAACAATATTCAACCTTAAGTCTTGTCAATAATTAGTGAGACAGAGGGCCAAAAATGTACTGCATGCAAATCACAAAGAGTCTTGGCAAATGCTTGCATTGAGAAATGCAGGTCACATAGATGTGTGATTTGTTAGAACTCAAGGGCATCCACTGTCACAGCAACAGATGGAGAGATCAGAGAACAAGGGATTACACCCTGACGAATGAGGGCAGAAGTGATAAAGGAGTTGGTGGCCTTGAGGGTGAGAGTTACCTTCTCAGCACCTATCACAATGCTGTGAGGTGCTCACAGCTGACAAAACAAATGAGTGACTCACAAAATTAAATCAATGATAGTTGCAGTCCATGATCCTGAGTGTGCTCCTACCTCAGTGAGAACATCCTTTGCCATTTGATGGAAAAAGCCAGGTCTTGTCCCACTTTGAACACGCTGCAAACTCCATTCAAGGTAAGCTTCCATAATCACCGGAAGCTGGGCATCAAATGTGTCTACACAGTGTTGGACTTGATCACGGCGTGTGCAATGATCATTTCATCATGGAACCATGGCCCTTGGGTGTGGTCCTGCATGGTTGCAGCTAAGGTAAGTTCAAGAAGGGAACATAGAATAATGGACTCACCCTTTCCAGAAGTCACCCATTATCTCCTGAGCAAGGTCTTCCAACTCTCTCCCACTGTGACTGATTTCGAGTTGCTGATCTCCTCGCAAGATCTCATTGAAATCCAATGAAAAGTCCATACTTGTGTCATCATCAGCACCATCATGACGCTCAACCAAGGCTTGTAATGCCTGGCATTGTTCTAAAGTCATTGCTAGTAAAAGGTTGTGAGTTTTTCAAGAATTCCAAGAATTCAAATTGCTCACCTTCCAGACATTCAATCTTGCAAGCCTGCGCACGAGCAGCACATTGTGATGTGAGGAATATCCTCACTATGCCCTGACATACCATCAGTCCCATCAGGCACAACTCAGTATCATTCCCTATGCATGCCCCAGCCATGTCTGTCCCATCTGTGCCATTTCCATTCTGTCCACATCATGTCCGTTACTTTCCTGTGCTGGTACATGACCATGTCCATGACCCATGGACTCTCGCACCTCCGGACACCCATGGACTACCCATGGACCACCTCTGGATATCTTCGGACTAACCAGGAAACATATTAGAAGATATCACAGCATTGATCCATTGTCCATCCACCTCACTGGTATGTAATGAACCTTGCCTCATGTTTTGTGATAGGTATTGCTGCCTTATTACATGTCTTTACATATTCCTATCTGTTCCTACCCTATTCCTTCCTTACCCGTCGCATTTTTGGCTAGTATAAGTATCCGGGCATTACCATATCACTACTTCACTTCCCTTTTACTGTACTTCCCTGGGATTTACTCTAGAAGTAGTCACCCCTTACCTGGACTATACCTAGACATACCTGGACTCTATACCTTGACTATCCTTGACCCAATCATCAATAATTTGACTTGTCTGTTGTTTTCCATCCCTTTCCTTGACATCCGCTCTACCTGTCTGCTTTTCCACACTTTCTGTGTCTGTTCCAGATGGATTCCCGTGCTTCACATACTTCCGGATATACTCCCACACCTATGGACTACCCACATGTTATATTCCCACGCTTGTCCGGACCTTCGGACCTCACAAATTGCATTGATCTAAGCTGTTCTCAGTGGCAATCATTGGGCTGATGTGTTGGAGTTGTACATGAGCCACTACAATATGGGACTGCTCCATGCAGTTCCCACTGTTGGAGGACCGTTCTGGTCAGTTGGAATCATATACCCTACTCCACCTCCTAGTTTGACCACTACGGCCTCATCTACCAACTCTGAGGATCTTTGGTCTTATCTTGAAGACTTATCTGAGCACATGAGTCAGGTCTAACTGAGTACATGCATTTATTTTGCACATTAGAGGATGTTTGGGACTCCTGGTGTGCATTGAGTTTGAGTGCAGAGGAAACATAGTACTTACAGCTTAGAATGATATACCACGAGTGTACCCACATTTTGAAGAATAGAAATTTAAGTACACCATTGATATTCACAATAATGCTGTTGTGGCAATGGAATGGTGAGAGGCAGGAGATAACACAAGGCTATTTAGTGTAGTGCAGTGGCATATGTAGATAATCTTGAATGAGATGTTGTTAACTTATGCAAACTGAGCTGTCCAACAAGAACTCTCAATATGCTGTTCACACAACAAATGCTAACATTTCAGACATCAATGAAATCCAAGAGATAGGTCTTCTTATAACTTCCAAGCATTTTTGGACCATAAATCACTCTGATAATTAAAACTGAGGGCAAGACATTTTAATAGTGAACACGTTTGCTATGATGTTCACTATTGATTTTCAATCAACCTTGCAGCATGTCACATTGATTGGGATGAAAGACATGCAAAAGATTGGAAAATCACATTCTATTACACTTGTTCATAATATTGTGTAGATAACATTCTAGATAATGGTACAGCTGGGGCATACTCATCAAGTTTTACCTCAAAAAACCTCACTTCTGACAACATGTCATATTCCATACACACATCAGTGCTTCTATCAACCTTAACCCTATAATCAGTATTCAGTTCCTATCTAATCTGCCCCTATTCCAATTCCTCAAACCTCCAGATCATCCTGAAGACCAGTACTGCTTCCACTGGAACCAATGGACATTATACCACTCCCCTTTACCCCTCAATACCTCCGTACTCTGCCTCACCCATCTCCGGCTATTCATTCCTATAGACCATCTAATCTCCATCCGCTCTGGTTCTATCTAATCTCCATACTCCGCCGGCCATACAGTTCTCCACTCATCGCATGCATCATCTGCCTCTGCAACCCCTAACTGACAATCATTACCATTTCCAGTTCTCTCTTCATTATTCCGTACTATTACACTCAGGCTGTGCCTCTGCTTCCGGTCCTCCTTGCTTTAGTCACCCGCCCTGATTTACAAAGTTCTGCCCATTTCTAAATATAGGAAACCCCTATCCCTCCGGTTATCGGTTATGTACATCCTGTCTTATTCATCTGATCCATTCCCCATTCATATCCGAGTTTCATTTTGATTGTTCTGCTCTGTCTATTATCTATTTTTCCATATGTTACATACATAGCTTTCCCACTCTTCCATGTGCTCCGCTCCTAGCTCCAGTCTCATCCTTACTCATCCTGACATACTTACTTACAGTATATAAGCCTCCTGTAAACTTAGTAGATCCTCAGTTCAGATATTATTGTACCCTATGGGTCCTATTCTCCTCTGTCATCCCCTGGACTGGATCTCCATGTCTGCTCCTACTCTGTAGTCTTAAGGACTAATCTCTTTATGACTTTCTCTTCGTCTATCCATAAGGTGACCTACCTCCATCGCACTGCCTATTCCGGACTCCATACCAGATAGGACTTTTGTTACCCACAGTCATTTCCTCTGGTCAAATACTCTTAGTTACTCCCTCCGAGTTCCCGGACTTATGTCCCGGAAACTACATCTCCACCTCTACCTCTCGGTAGTCTACCCTCATTACTCTTCTACTCCGGACTTCATCTGGGAGTAGCCATACTTCTGTTCTCAGCCTATACCTCTGTTCTACTCGAGACCCTACCATTGGTAGTCTCGACTCCAGTTTCTCCTTCACTATCCATACCATGGATGTCCGCCGGACAAGTCTGCTATTTGACCCGGACTTGTTCTGGAACACCCCGGACTTCCATTCTAGCCCATTCTGAAATCAAGGGCATGTACTCGGGCAAGGGGCGCAGCGCACGAGCTGAAGCCAAGCCCTTCTTGGTCCATCCTACTCCTGTGCACCTTTGGTGTGCATGGTCGTAACACAACACCACTGACAAAAGATCATACAATTGAATGCACTTGTCCCTCGCCAGTCTCCCGTTACACAGGCTATAAGTGATGCACTTCAATTCATTGAGAAGTTGTTGACCGTCAGTAGTGTGTGCCTCACACTGGCTGAAAAAGTCGTTCACTGATCCACTCCCCCAATCTTGCACAGACCACAGTTTCTCATTGAACATCTTTTCCCAAAGATTGTTGGGGCCCCAACAATATTGCCACTGACCAATCAACAGACACATTTCAGCCATACTTTTGGCCTTGAGATCTGGCAGACACAGAATGGTTTGAGCTGACAGGGACTCTTGATAGAAAATCAGAGATGCCATTCAAGAGAATACTAAAGGCTTACCGTCGTCTGAGCCCACAGGCTGACTTGCACTCAAACCACCATTGTCTGAGCCCATAGGCTGACTTGTGCTCAATCATGACTCCTTTCTCCTGCAAAACATAAGCACACTGTGCTGTCACTGATCATTCTCATCAGAACATACACTGTGCAGAGCCTATGAGTGAACATGAGATGTTAGCTAGTTGAATATGAAAAACAAACTTACTTTGCCATACGAGCGTGAGCTTTCTCATTTTGAGTTTTACGAACACTATAAGAAGCAAAAAGTGAGCCAGATTACCTTTGCTGGAATACAAATTTGTCACTCACACAGGTTTAGACATCCAGCACTGAGTTGCAGCATGCTGGTGTTGCCCTCGGTGCATCTAGTCTTAACATCAATCAGTCTATAACAGTTCTCTTCAAATCAGATCAATGCTTACTATGCTTGCGATTTTGTGAGTGTCAATTCTGATGAGTTATATGCCGAAGACGGATATCACTGGCCATTGAAGTGTTGAATGCCAATGCTGACAAAGCAGGACACAGCAAATTCCTGTATTGATGTAATGTGTCATGGAAGCAAAGTTGTCTAGGCCAACACCAATACCTATTTTCATCTGGTACGTCGAACTCATCAGCATCTGTAGGTCTAAAGGCCACACACCAGTTCTACTAGAGATGCAACATATGGTTGGTGAGGTGAAAGTGCACACTGATAATGATTGAGTACTTGCACAGTGTCCCCAAACTGCCAACTGCCTCAGACATGACTTGGACACGTGTTATCATGATAACAAGTCCACAAGGTGTGAGTAGGGTGATTTTTTTTACAAACTACAACATCTCACAAGTTACAATTTAGGTTCTACAATTGACAATGTATCTAATACAAATGGGCTGTGGAGAGCCATCACAATAAGGTAAGTTATTGTTGTATTGTCCTTCACAACTTAACTTGAACACTTGAATATAAGGTATCGGTCAAATGCTTCTGGTGCTGCCATGGTCAAATACAAGACATGGGGACTTCAGGTCATGATGCATCTGATTCAAATGGGCTGTAGAGAGCCAGCGCAGCAATGTAAGTGTGATTGTCATATCACAATCATTCCACTTATATACTTAACTCGCACGTGTTAATTCAGTCTTGCACAAGACACCATGGAAGATATCAGCTATTGGACAAATGCTTCTGGTGAGTGCCATAGTCAAATGTGAAACAGAGGGACTTCACACCAGTACAGTGGCATGTGATCTGGCAGGTATTTGATGCATGGTATGTACAATATTCATTTATTGTGAAAATCACCTGTGACTATGTTATCCAGATCTCCTGAACAACGTGATGTGACAGATGCAACATTCGAAAAATGCAGTGTGACAGACATGAAACAAAGATCAATGGTCTCACTGGCATAACTCTGGGAATGTGAGCATTACAAGTCCTCCCAAAGTGGTGTCATTACTGACTTTGGTTAGAATCTGCAAGTTTGAATGTTCGAACAACAGTGGAGTCCAAATGCACGGAGAAGCCAACAGGATGAAAAATGGGTGCTACTTCACCCTAGGATCATGGCTGATCATAGAAAGGAAGATGTTGCACGTTGAACCTCCCTTGCACCTGGGGGACGTACTTTCTACATTCATACTTTTCTGAGGCTTCTTGAGGATGCACATTTTGAATCCTCACCTCCCGCATCGACTCAATGAGTTGAGTTTCCTCACTTTCTGCAGTTCGGTCATGGACGTTTTCAAGAAATTCGTAAAATACACAAATGGTGTGCCTGACAGCCACCTCGTCAGAATGAGTGTGTACCATAGAGTGCTCAGGATGAGTGTGCAAGTCCCTGAAGGTCACTTGTCAGGGCACAGCTAAGAATGTTGGTGGACTGCAGAACATTAGCTTGTCATGACATCAATTTAATGATCATGGTCGAGTGGCACCTACAACAGGCTGATCAAGCAGGATGTCACCAAACTTCCCAATGTGCAAGAAGAGGGGACCCCTTGGTGGCACATGAGAACCATAGAGGCATGTGATCCGGATAAGAGCTCGCACAGGGCAAAGTCTCAGATCAGCATCATTTGCCCACAGGCACCAAGTGTGCATGACACCAGTCTGTACAGATTTACAGGTCTTGAGGCGAATCTCAACATATGCTCCTAAAGGTGTGGATGTCAGACAACAGAAAGAAGAGCTTAGTGGTTCAGCACCCATGCTTGCCTGGAATGATCTCAACACTCGAAAATTCAAGGGTGACTACCTCCTTGATTCAAAGCAGCATCAGCCACACAAAGACATAGAGGCTCCCAAGTACATCCCATCTCACAAATGTCTTGACTCTTCACAATATATCCCACCAAACTCTAACACTGATTCTGATGATGAGCCCAACCCCAATGAGCATCTGGATCATGGGGGGGTGGGTGTGCCTCCAGCAGCTCCAGCAATTGCAGTCACTCCTGCAGTCCCTATTCCTGATCCAGCTCCTAGACCACCCTCTCCTATTGGCATTGGTGCTAGACTACCTTGACGCACCAGGCAGGTCCCCAGAGAATGGTGGAAACTCTCTCCAGCCCAACTTACTGATGCTGTTGATGATGAGACTGAGGATGCTGATTTTGCTGAGGGATTTGAGGTTGCTTACTCTGCTAGCTCGGCTGAGCCTCTGTCTTATGGGGAGGCATTGAAGCGCTCGGATGCTGAGCAATGGAGACAAGCAGCTGTTGAGGAGCTCAATGCTCACTCCAGCAATGGAACTTGGAAACTTGTCCCTAGACCAGTTGGTCACAAGGTGATAGAATCCAAGTGGGTCTTCAAAGTCAAGCGCAATGCAGATGGCTCCATAGAGCGCTACAAGGGCAAACTTGTTGCCAAAGGCTACAACCAGTGTCCTGGCTTTGACTACATCGAGATCTTTGCTCCTACAGTCAGGATGTCCACCATTTGAGTTGTCCTTGTCATTGCTGCAATTCATGACCTCCACCTTCGCTCCATCAACATCTCTCATGCTTATCTCAATGGGGAGATGGACTGTGATGTTTACATGGAACAGCTTGAGGGATTTCCTGAGGGCGACCCAAAGAAGATGGTCTGTCTCCTGCAGAAGAGCATCTATGGCACCAAGCAAGGTGGAAACCACTGGAACAAGAAGATGTGCTCTGTCCTTGAGTCTATAGGCTTCACACAGTCCTACTCCAATGCCAGCATCTATGTCTATGTCAAGGGTGAAGTCTGCATCATATTGCCTGTCTTTGTGGATGATATGACCTTTGCATCGAAATCTGCTTCTGCAATTGATTAGATTATTGCAGACTTGTCTCAGCACTTCAAACTCAGAGACCTAGGACCTACCATCCAGCTGCTTGATATCAAGATAGACAGAGACCACTCCAAGCACTCCCTCACCATCTCCCAATGCCAGTACTGCCTTGATATCCTTAATTGATTTGGCATGGCTGATTGCAAGCCCATATCCACTCCCATGCAGCCCAACCTTTGACTCAGCCATTCTCAGTGCCCACAGACCTCAGAGGAAGTCAACTTCATGAAAACCATACCCTATCTTGCTGCAGTTGGTGCTCTGATGTACTTGGCCACTTTGACTTGCCCAGACATTGCCTATGCCATTGGCTATCTTGCTAGATTCAATTCTAATCCTGGCATTGCTCATTGGCAAGCCATCAAGCACCTCCTACGCTATCTCAAGGGTACCACCGACTACTCCATCACCTATACTCCTAATCCCTATTCCTCTGAACTATTTTCAACTTTCTTTGATGCTGATCATGGAGGCTGCAAGGACACTGGTCATTCCACTGGCAGTTATGTAGTGAAAATTGGCTCTGGTACTGTGTCTTGGTGCTCCAAGCTCCAAAGCATTGTTGCCTTGTTCACCACTGAAGCAGAGTACATTGCTGCAGTATCTGCAGGCAAGGAGATCCACTGGATGGAAAATCTCTTGTTTGAGATAGGTTTTTCTGCCTCTGGACCCTCTGTGCTTTGAATCAACAACCAGAGTGTCATCTCTGTTGCTAAGAACCCAGAGTACCATGGTAGGATGAAGCAACTTGATCTCAGCTGGTACTGGCTTAGAGATGTGGTCCACAGGCAGATCATAGCACCCACCTTTGTGCCCACTGCTGACCAGCCTGCTGACATCTTGACCAAGTCATTGGCTTGACCAAAAGTGGAATTGTTCTGCAAGATGATGGGACTAGGCTAACGAGGGGGAAGCTGATGAAAGTAGAAGAGGTGCACAATCAGGGGGAAGTGTTAATTGTGGTGATTGAGCACCATGTCACTGAAGCATATCTTAGAAGTGTCTTGGAAGTGTCTTGGAAGTTTCCCATTCAAGTATTTACTGCTGTTTATTGTTGTTTACCAAAACTTCGACTTAAGTAGTGAGTCCACTGGTCAGTTCACTTTGTGCAACTAACTCTGGACTCAAGTGTGTGACCCAGTCACCACTTCTAATAGTATATACAACTGTACCTGGGGTGGTCCTTAAAGATGAGCTTGGCCAGAGTGCCATAGACCTGGCCTTTGTCTGAGCCTAAGACACCATCAATCAACAGCAGTAATTGCTTTCTTCCCATCAGAATAAAACAAAACTCTACAATCACCAGGATAAAGAGGGTATCAGTAAGAGCATGATCATGTTGCCACCAAATAGTTAATTGGGGTCCAGGTGGTTCTGGAGTTGGTTTGAGTGGTGCTTGAAAGGTTGAATCTTCATCATCTATCACTCTTGAGTACACTGGAGTGTAAGCTTTAAGTTGTGCAGAACAACAGGCATGTTGATGAGCAGGAGGCATAGTTGTTTTGAACTCTGCTGTGTGATGCTGGCCTGACTTTCAATCACAGTGCATCAGCTGAAGTTTCTTGGAATGTTTAGCTGGGAGTTCAAAGTGTTTAGCCAGTGTTTATGCAAGCTTTCAAAAGTTTCAAATTTTGTTTTGAGTCCCACTAATGTCAAAAACAATGACAGAATACTGAGAAATGTGAAGCCTATCTGAGACTTCAAGAGAGACTGGACATGAAATGGGAACTGTAAACTGAAGTGATTGATTGGTTTGTAGCTGAAGTACAGGGGTTTATATAGGGTAGAGTATCTGTATACTGTATATGTAAAGCAGCACTCCTAGAGGATAAGTAAGACAATGGAAAGGGGGGTAGAAAGAATGAGCTACACTTCAGGGGCAATTACAGAGCATAAAAAAAAACAGAACAAGATGAATAATAAAAATGGAGAGTTAAGAGGATGATAAAGCAATGATAAAGCAAGGCAGTGACTATTACAAACCATGACCAATTGCTATGTAAGCATGACAAAGTGCTGTGCAGTGATGATGCAAGAGCTGTGACAGAGTAGATGAGGCTGTGGGGGAATAATAATAGAGGTTTATGATGCCATGATGATCTAATGCTCTACTACAGAGATGGCATGTGGTTGTTGGTGCAGAATGTCGACATGCAGTGATCATAGCATAGACACAATCTGTAAGATGCTTCCCCAACATGATAAAGAGTTGGTCATCTGCATAGTGATAGATTGACTTGGTTGTTTGCAATCTCCGGTGAGCAGTGAGGATGGAATGGCATGGTGTCCACAGTAATCATGAAGGTGAGGTGCAAGTGGATAATGGTTTGGAATGGTTTGATGAATATAAGCTACTGAAGAGGATTGGAAGTGATAAGGGGATAAAATCAAGACAAATAAGGGCACAGTTTTTGAGGTGTTTGTGCAACATGGCATGGTCTGGCTGAACATTGAGGTCATCTGGGAGTGTGATGGTCTGTTATGATCATACACGCCAAAGGTGTACAGGGGTAGGATGGACCAAGAAGGGCTTGGCTTCAGCTCATGTGCTGTGCCCCTTGCCCGAGTATGTGCCCTTGATTTCGTACAGAACTAGAATGGAAGTCCAGGGTGTTCCAGAACAAGTCCAGGTTGAACAGCAGACCTGTCTGGCAGACATCCAGAGTTGGGATAGTGAAGGAGAAACTGGAGTCGAGACTACCATTGGTAGAGTCTTGAGTTAAACAGAGGTATAAGCAGAGAACAGAGGTATGGCTACTCCCAGACAAAGTCTGGAGTAGAAGAGGAAATGAGGGTAGACTACCCGGAGGTACATAGAGGCGAGATGCAGTTCCAGGACATAAGTCCAGGAAACTTGGAGAGGATGACTATGATTATTCAACCAGAGGTAATGAATGTGGGTAGCGAGAGTCCTATCCAGACGGAGTCTGGAATAGGCAGTATAACAGAGGTGGGTCACCCTATGGGTAGGTGGAGAGAAAATCCCAAGGAGAGTAATCCGTGAGACTCTAGAGTAGGAGTGGACATGGAATCCAGTCCAGTAGATGACAGAGGGAAATAGGACCCATAGGGTACAATAATATTTGAACTGAGGATCTACTAAGTTTTACAGGGGGCTTATATATTGTAAGTAAGTAGTGTCAGGATGAGTAAGGAAAAGACCAGAGCTAGGAGTGGAGCACATGGAGGAGTGGAAGGGCTATGTATGTGACATATGGAAAGTTAGATAATTAGACGGAACAGAACAATCAAAATGAACTCGGATATGAACAGGGAACGGATCAGATGAATAAGACAGAATATACATAACCGATAACCGGAGAGATAGGGGCTTTCTATATTTAGAAGTGGGTGGACCTTGTAACCGGGGGCGGGGAAACTAAAGTGAAGATGACCAGAAGTGGAGGCACAGCCTGAGTGTAATTGTATGGAAATACCGAAAGGAGAGCTGGAAATGGTAATGACTGTAAGACAGGGGTTGCAGAGGCAGATGATGCATGTGATGGGTGGAGACTTGTATGGCCAGTGGAGTATGGAGATTAGATTTGTTGATAGAGCTGGAGCGGACGGAGATTAGATTATCTATAGGAATGGACAAACAGAGATGAGTGAGGCAGAGTATGGAGGTATTGAGGAGTAAAGGGGAGTGGTATATCATCTCATTGGTTCCGGTGGAAGCAGTACTGGTCTACAGGAGATTCTGGAGGTTTGAAGGATTGGGATAGGGGCAGATTAGATGGGAACTGAATACTGATTAGAGGGTTAGGGTTGAGAGAAGCACTGATCTGTATACAGAATATAACATGGTCAAAGATGGGAGAGTGTTGGAAGTGTGTGAATGGGGGAAAAGTGAATTGACCTTGCTGAATGTGGGATGCCATAAGAATGTGGAATACCATAATACTGTTGAAAATTGCTTGAAAATTGCAAAATTAAGTGAAATAAAGGGAAATGAAAGATGAGGTATGTAAGGAATGATATGGGGAATGAAGATTAACATAAAAAACCATGTTCTCACTACCAAACATGTTTGGTGCATGACAGCAGCAGTTCCTGTTTTCATGAAAGAGAGCATAAAGATAATCTGCTTCTTATCAAACAAATAGATTTCATCATTGATATCAAGATAAGTGGCAACCTGTGCCAGAAACCTAGAGGCATGCTCTCAGTTTCCATCATAATTGTCAGGTTGTCCAATCTTGATTTTATAGGGTTGACATTTCTCCACATAGATCTTCTTCTGGTTTAGGGTCTTCTGGTGGAGGTTGTTCTTAGTCAATATATAAGAATGTCTCTTGTTCTGGTTTAGGGATCAAGGCAAAAGTGTTATCTTCATCTTGGTCAAGGGATACTGGGTTCTGATGAATCAGAGATGGCTCAGTTATCTGGTCAAACAGGTTTAGTCTGGACAGAGATGGTTCAGCAGTGAAAGGGTCAATGGGTTCTTTTCTATTTTGTGATTCTGATCTGGCAATCAGTGATTTTGGATAAGGATCTAATCCAACAGCCTGGCCAAAGGCATGTTGTTTTCTCTTCAAGAACAATGTCTCGTCCTGTATCTGGGTGTTCTGAGTTTTGGTAGGCAGGCCCCTATGGATAGAGGGTTTTCAGAAAACTTGAATCTTTTGTTATGAACTTGGATGGTTCTTCTCTACTACTCCATGAAAGGAGGTCACATATAGAGGTTCTAGACTTATCAAGGATACAACCAAGATAAAGTCTTCAGGTATATCAACTAGCCTTCCTCAGAAGCTAGATTTCAAGTGTATAGGCTCCCTCAGGAGATCAGGTATCAGGTATGAACCAGGTAGATTCAAGTTAGAGAATACAAGTGTACAGGATGAGGTTTATATATGTAGGAGAAGTATGTGCAGACCAAGAGAGAAACAATGTAATACTACTAGAAATGGAAGGTAGGGCAAAGGGATATGATGTTAGAGATAAGAAGCACAGCCCCACAGTAATGCTGGGAAAAGGGACTAAGAATGAAGATGGCAATCAAGAAGAGAGACAGTGATCAAGAAGATCAGGCACAAGGCAGAAAAGGCAGTGTCTATGGGAAAATGATTGGGTCACTGTAACAGAGGTCCAGAGATTTAAAGGAGATTGGGTTGAAGGAATGGGGTCCGGAATATGGGATATGACACTTGACTTTCATAGCTGTTATGAATGCTAGGTTAGGGCACATGTGAGATTCAAGGTGATATTTGGGGTTGATATCATTAAGGTGTAGGGGGGTTTCATGGAGGAGAGTGTTCTTGGATTGGACCTTGACAGCCCACTCATTGAATGGTTTCTGGCCTTACATGACAACAACATTTTTTGATGTATGGAGTCTACCCAGTCCACCAGCAACCAGTAACTGCAGACTTCCTTGATATATTCTGCAAATCAAAGCTTGTTTAGGCAGTCCTGATCATTGAGGTACCAGTCTTAGATGATGGGTTCTTGCATTCCCAAAATGACCTTCTTAACCATCTCATTGTCTGGGATCTCCTTGTGCATGAAGAACTGCCTACAACCCATCTCTCATGCTCAAAAGACCTCCAGGGAGATCTCTCTCACAGTGAGGGAGGGTAGCTTATTAGCAGCTTGTTGTTCTACATGTGCAAATTTCAATGGCATGGACATGGTGGGTATATCAATCCAAGAGTTGGTGGAGTCAGAGGATGTGGATATACATATGTGTCATTATTGACAAGCTAGCACAAGTAATAGGTGGTTTAATGAGAGGAGAAAGCTCAAGACATGAACTGGTTATGTGAGAGATTACAGTTGTGGTTGGTGCAATCACAAACAATGTCAATATATTACAAGTATGACTATGTGTTGTTATTGTAGAAGGTACAGGTATACAAGAATGGTGAGGGGGCAGTTTGCATGTTTTGCAGTGGCCAGGTGACTAAGGTCAACCTGGCAGCATGTTACAGCTGGTTTGGTAAGAGACAAGATAAACAGCAACAGCAAATGATAAAGGTAGACTGATACACTCAACTGTACATTCAAAAAAAGTGGAAGCTACCCAGAGGGTAGAACACTAGAAGCTCAGACAGTAGACAGAATGTGGATGAGAATTAGATTTGACATGGAGGTAAGAGGTAAAGATAAAACACAACAGCAACAGCAACAGCAACTTATATCATCAATCAGTACAAATAGTGTCACAATACTTCAGTGTGTCCAATCAACAAGTAGCATGCAATTGGTAAGCCATGCTTACAGAGTATGCTGGTCTTGAAGACCTTAAAATCAAGCCAACATATTGTTGATTCATTGCACGATGAAAGGTAAGTCTTTTAGTGGTGGAGATGATCTGGACAACAGGAATGGTTGTGACTTTGTACATGTCAATCAAGATTGTCTATCCCAGCCATTGTTCATAAGTAGCCACTAAGTCCTCTCCATAAGTACTTACATCCTCTGCCTCCATGGTTCTAACATATGTAACATAAATGTCATATGAATGACCCTCTTCCACGACACCCTTTGACTTTCTGACAAATCTTTCATAAATTTCTTTGTCTTCAGGTTCTGCTTCATCATTGCATGCCTCTAGCAAAGCAAAGCATTGATCAACATATCTAAAAATAAGCTTAGCTATCATTTCTATTATAACCGAGATAAACTCACTTAAGATACTCTGTTTGCTCCTCGACTGGCACATCTGGATGTAACAACCTCTTGGCAAGCGCAGCTGATGAACGAGGATCATCGGTGGAAGGTAAGTCTGATTTCAACACCTCTTGTTTCGAGCTTAATGCTTTCTTGGAAAACCCGTGCTGTGACGGAGGATATGTGCCGATCCAACGACGAACTCCAGCCATGAGCCTGGGAAACAGTTTGCATGAAATACCACAGACTTAGTTGGATACGTACCGTGGGTGGTGTGCTGGATGAGTGCTGTGAGGGAGAAATGGACTGTAAGCAATGTCCTTCAGGGTCTTCCTGTAGATGATGACAGACAAATTAGCAACAATTTCACCACTGTACAGCACTGCTTACCCTGGTAGCTTCAATGTGCTATTCATGGAGTACGCAAAGTGCTTTCCTAGCGAAGTAAATAAGAGCGGTCGGTAGTACTCCGCCCAAAACTCTCCGCCAACGTTGACAAAGTCGCACAATGCGGACGAGCACTCCATCACGTCGTACAACATCTGAAGATGCTGCTTCTGGAACCATTGCTGGTACTGACCACGTTTCGGAGGAAGCACCAAGCTGCGTTCAGCTGCCACGCCAAGAAAAAGATTAATTGCTGCTTGTTTGTCTGCGTCTAAAGGAATTTGTGAGTTCTGAGTGGGCTAAGTACAAGACAAGTAGATACCAAGAAGAGAATTGGCATAAAAACGGCGAATATTTTCAATGATGTCTCTCGAGTGACTGTTCCAGTGGGGCATCCTGCGATATGTTTCTACCCGATTGACAAGTGCACTACCAGTATACTGCAGCGCAATGGCTAAACCAAAAATCAGCAATGCCCAACCCAAGTTACACGAGAAGCTCAACTATCTCCATGGTCATGATACATTTCAGTCAGCATGTTCACCGCATCTGAATCGAATGGGAGGTTTGGACTGGCAACAACACCGAGGGCATACAACTGGTGGCCCAGAGCACGCTTCCCGAAAACAAATTGTGCTGCATTCGTACGATCCAGGCAGTCGACACAGTTTGTGCGGCATACACCATTCTGCAGTAAGATGGAATGACGACAATGTTCGTTCTCTTCACTGCGAATGACAAGGTCAACATAGCATTTGAAAAGACGCGTGTAATACACACAAGTTGCTATTATGGAGACAATGGGCGAGTGGTTCCGCGCCGGAATGGAAGAAACCTGTCATTTGAATGGATACCTCTGCTATGTCCTCGAGATAGCTTATAACATCTTGTGTCTTCCTACAGTCATATTGAGACAACGCCGCTCCAAGATTGCATGAATGTCGTACTCTTTGTAAGCCCGTGACATGTCCCAAGCCCGATAAACCATCTTGTACTCATCCGGCAGAAATTGGTTCAAATATTTGACGCATTGAGTGTACTCATCCAACAACTTCGATTCGCGTGGCTGCGGCTCCCGCCGTTTGATGAGGTTGAGGACTGTGATTGGCGCGCCGTATCGTGCAAAAAGGTCATCGAAATGACGAGACGCAGCGACATAGAAGGGATCTACAACGCTGACTTGGGATGTTGAAAAATAATGGTAAATTAAAGGTCACTACGGACGTACTTTCAATAGGTGGTCGGGGAGTCATGCTAGTAGTTTCCTGCGTCCAGTATATGGGAATGCTGCCCCTGTACTAAGAAGATGCGACTAATGTAAGACCATGACAGATCGCACGATGCGTTAGCCCGCACCTGAACATAACTGGTATATTGAGGGCTCGGCCGACGTTGATATTCGCCTGTTGAGGGGCCGGCGGGAGGAAAGTAAAATGGTGTCGTTAGTGCTTCTGAAACAATTTGTTCGGTCTCAACCTCGTTTGCAACGTTTCCCTAGTAAATGCTTGAGGAGAAAGGTTTTTGATTACACTAGTTCCATACCTCTTCATTAACACCGCGTGTCAAATATCGAGCTCCAGCATAATGGCGCGACCGACGGGCAATGAGTGTTACAAAGACTACACGCCCAAGCACAGTGAGTTCTGGTAGAGCAGTAAGCATCGCGATGCGTGTAGAGTAAATGGCCGATGCACTTACTAGCTTGGTCTACATGCCCGTGTATGAGGGACAGTAGCCATGGACGACGGACGCCAGTGGCGGGGGAATCCTTGAGAGGTGCAGCGATCATGTGAAAATTCCAAACATATCGATCATTGAAGGGCCATCTGGTATCATTGAAACGCTGGGGCTTGGTGAGGTTATTTTGAAGTGTAGAAGTGATATCGTATGAGTAACTAGAATGATACATAATGACAATAATTAGGAAAGCTCGCGCACTTGAACATTGCGCACCTGAAGTAGAAGTTCTTCGACATGTCGACTTGCTTAAACATGTTCACAAGGCGCTGCTCCTCGGCAGGACGTTCAATCTTGTGATTGGATGGAACGGGTATCATCTCCGTATTCTCGCAATGGTACAAATAGTGACCACCAAGAAGTGCCACAACAGAGCGCTTTGATATAACGATCATATACCACCCGGCGGTGAACTTTACGAATCCTTAGTCTGGTCAGCGGCTTACGATAAACGCACTGGTGACCAGCATACCTGCAATGCCAAATATTACGCGTGCCTTTCCAAGCCCACCAGATCCCTTGTTACCATCCTCCAGCATCTTGAGCATGTTGCTCATTTGCTTGCCGCTGTAGTCGGTGTCATCTTCGACGATGTCAACGTCAGTTTGTGAGGTACGGTCAATCTTGACGATCCGATGGCGAGAGTCAGAGGCATTAGAGGCGACGATATAGAAGCGCAGTTTGTTCTCGTATAAAATGAACTTGTTGAACGCAGAGAACTTGTGTACCATGGAGTTACAATTGGCAGGGGGTGGTATTGACTTGTCTGACAACTCCGCAGCTTTGCCCTGGAACCCGGCGGCCTGGAATGTCGATGAGCTTGGTGGATCTGGCTGTGACGCTAGTCGATCCATGGCAAGCAAGAGCACGACTTAAGCACGGCAAGCGCCGATCATGAGCCTATTTTTGATGACCAAGCCTACCCCTATTGTGCAAGTTTCTTTTAGCCAACCATGTGTGGACGATATGCTCTAGGTCTGCAGGTCAGTTTCTATCGCACCCCGCCTCAGCAGTTTTGACGTAAGTAGCGTGCTGAAATACGCGCTTTACCTGAATACCCCAATCTTGAAATTGGTGATTGGGTAAATGAAGACAATTTCGTGGTGAGTTTTATTCTCAACACCGATTTGAAGGCACACCATGATGTGCTTCCTGAATTACAGCCTCGCTACAACATTGCGCCAAACTCTCAGGCGCCCGTCATTCGCAGGCGCATTGCTTCCTCACCCAACCTTCAAATGCAGACCATGCGGTGGGGCATCCCTTATGGTAAGGGCCATGCAAAAAGCCAACAAGCCATCAATGCACGCTCGGAAAACATTATGGAAGGCGCGGGAATGTGGAACAAATACCGAAGCAGTAATCGCTGTATCGTTGTTAGCCAGGGGTGCGCGTTTATTCAAGTTTGCAATTTGAGATGGATCTTAAACTAATAGTAATACTCGATCAGGTACTACGAGTGGCAGACAAAGGCCAAGGCCAAGCTTCCCCACTTCACGAAACATGCTGATGGGAAGGTGATGCTTATGGCTGGACTTTATCATGTCTCAGGTAAGCATGATCGCTGACCAGCGTCCAGCGCCCGCCTGTAATACTGACGGCTCGAAGACGAAACCATTCCAACCTACGTTTTTGCTATAATTACAGCGAGCGCCAGCAAATCACTTAGTTGGTTACATGACCGCCAACCTGTTATTCTTATATCCCACGCCGATGTCACTAAGTGGCTCGATACTAGTTCGCATGCTTGGTCCGCCGAACTTGGCAAATTGTTACAGCCAACTGAGGGTCTGATATGGTGTGCCCTTTTTTCCTTGATTGTATCTTAGACGCTAATATTCAGGTTATATACAGCTATCAAGTTCCAAAGGAAGTCGGAAAAGTTGGTGCCGAGTCTCCCGCCTTTATCCAGCCCGTTGCAACACGCAAAGACGGTATTGAGGCTATGTTTGCAAAGCAACGCACCAAACAGGAGGGAAATAAGGAGGGCATCAAGCGCAAGCGTAGCCTATCTCCCGTCATATCCTCGACGCAATTCGAACCAGCTGAGAAGGAGGATGAG
This sequence comes from Suillus lakei, assembly GCA_016628065.1. Lineage (NCBI taxonomy): Eukaryota > Fungi > Basidiomycota > Agaricomycetes > Boletales > Suillaceae > Suillus > Suillus lakei. The sequence goes on along the minus strand of JABBWA010000088.1, from coordinate 59,491 downwards.
AGTCATGAGATAGAGTGTAAGAAGCTCAAAGTTGAATAACTGTTTGCACGCATACCACGCGTTCATCATTGGATTCGTAGCCTACTACCCTGCATCCCGTGCTTAGCGTGAACTTGGATAGACTTGGATACATCAATGGTATTGGGTGTCATAACCCTAACCCTAATCCATATTAGGCGAGGTTGCTTGGCACTGCTTGCAGCTCAGATCAGGCCGTTGATGTGGCAAACATCACCTGGCGGCAGCAACCTGGAGGTTCCTATGGCCTATTTCTCAAGCCCAAGGCCACAGTCCTCAAGTTCTGCCATCAAGATCGTCAATCCGGCAGAACATGATGACAAGGCTAAATTACAGGCTAAGAGAGGTAGTACCTTTGATTGACGCAAATATCCACGCACAATTTGACCCGGTTCATCAGATTCTCCGCAGCGTCAGTGTAGGAATATCTTGATTTATGGGTAAAATCAACTCTTCAGCAGTGAAGTAGTATTTGAGTGCGCCATATAGATCTTGTCGCTATCAAGACAAAGGCTGTATCTATTATCATCCACCGGTATGTGTGGTCCCTAGCTTGATAGTATACCCCCCCTCTCAAGGTTCTTCAGGTTGAAGGTTCGAACAATCCGTGCGGAGGGCTTTCAATCTTTGACTACCTTGAGCGCTCATTATCTCTCTAGGCCACGTCCAGAATCACCTCTTCCTGCTTCGCTGTCTGCACAGGCCGTCAACGCTCCCGTGTTCGTGCCAAAAGCACCTTTTCATGCCGTTGCAACTCCGTCTCCGACTTCGGCGTCGCCATTCGCTCCTTCGTACGACCTCTATGCATTACCCGACGACTACTGACATTTGTGTAGTCCCACCTTTTATCCAAATCATGACGAATACGATGATTATGGAGACTCTGTCGCCAATCAGACACCTCAAACATTGGAGCATCAATTAGTTAACCAGTATCAGCAGGTGCGAATTTGCCCTTATATAACTTTTCACTGGGCTTATATTCATTGTAGATGGATTATGACGACCATGCTTCACCGATGGGCAATTTCTATCAATCTTCACAGGCTACATTTGTAAGGCAACCTGTAAGCTACCCCTGTCAATCTGTGGGAAAGAATGTGTTACTTTTATTTTGTGTAGTTGGACTATCATCTCTACTCGCACCCTACTCCGGATGCCTTTCCCTCCACGCATTTTGTCTCTGATGCAATTCGCGAGGAGCTGCACAAACGCTCGGAAGCCTCGCAGTCGGTCTCACTGCCCGGACACAACCTACCTGATGAACTCCAGGGGTATCATTCCCTTGCTCTTCTTGAACCTTCTGTCACGGAGCGGCGCAAGTTATTCAGTTGGTACTCTACCGTCTATCGCGCAACTAGTTCCAACGACGGTGCACCATATGCTCTTCGCCGCGTCGAAAGTTTGTTATACCCAGGATGTTTACTCCGCATCGTTGACTTGTGCAGATTTCAGGTTGATGCACCAAGTTGCATTTGGAGCTATCGAAACGTGGTCGCGTATTGAGCATCCAAACATTGTTCGTGTCCGTGAAGCATTCACTACCCGTGCATTCAACGACAATTGTACGTCGGCTCCTTACCTAACTTCGCTCGCGCTGACGGATGTGGACCAGCTTTGGTGGTCGCGTATGAATACTGCCCAAATGCTCAGACTCTCTTTGAAATGCACATCAAACAGAAGCCTCCGGTATTTCAGCATGGTCGTCTTTCGACTTTCTCAACAGCATTGCCTGAGGCTACTCTGTGGTCGTACATGATTCAAATTGCCAGCGCCATCAAAGTAGTACACGAAGCAGGCCTCGCAGTACGCATGGTTGATGCAACCAAAATCATGGTCACTGGCAAGAACAGGTGTGCTCCCTCACCTCGTATATGATTCATCTTACGTCTACGCACAGAATTCGCATTGGCTCGTGTGGTATTGCAGACGTTCTGATGTACGACCCCCGCCAGGACACTGCGATCGCCCAACAAGAGGACCTTGCAATGTTTGGCCGTCTTGTGTTTGCTCTCTGTTGTAATAATCTTGCAGCCACGAACACACTCCCTAAAGCACTTGATATGATGGGTCGCCAGTACTCTGCCGATGTGAAGACTCTTGCTCTTTTTTTGATATCTAAACCAGGTCCACACAAGGTTGGCCTTTCTCATTATCAGTATAGCCTGCGTCTCATCCTTTCTCAGAGCATCACACAAGTAATCGACATGATCGGAACGAATCGATTGGTCCACGAAATGGACGATATGCACAGGTAAATGAATGCATATGTTTGCTTGTGCCGATGCTCATGCTACCACTTAGTTCCGTCAACAGGCTTGAAGCTGAACTCACGAGCGAGCTCGAAAATGGGCGCCTGGTTCGCCTTCTTTGCAAATTTGGTTTTATCAATGAGCGACCCGTGTGCGTTTACTACTTCTCAATCGGAACAGAACGTCTCAACCTCGGTTTTAGGTTCGCTCGTGAGCCTCGCTGGTCTGAAACGGGCGACAGGTACATCATCAAGTTATTCCGAGACTACGTCTTTCACCAAGTGGACGAGAACGGTAATCCGGTGATCAATCTTTCGCATGTCTTAGCTTGTTTGAATAAGGTGCTCGTTGTTTATTTACCTGGAAAAGCTTCTCATGCTCTACCTAGCTCGACGCTGGCACAGACGAGCGCATCATGCTCGTTTCCCGCGATGAACAGAGCTGCCTCGTTGTAAGTTACAAAGATGTGAAGGCCTGCATCGATGCTGCTTTTGGGTGGGACCTCATTGTCTTGTTTCGTTTCATGTGCCTAACGCCCATTCAGTGATCTAGCTCGGGCATCGCGATGATCGTCGATCTTTAACATGCAAAAATAGGTAGAATCTGAAAAAGACGCGAAAAATACAAAATTTTATGATCTCAGCTTTGGTACCTTACTGCGTGGATAGTCTTGCATCTGTCTGTTCCCGACGATGATGAACACTTTAATTTGCCGTGTTGTTACCACCCCACAACTCCGAACTCCAACCGACTGAGGGAAATCACGGTTGCAGTTACAATGAGTTCAGTTCACTCATGTGCCAGAGCACTTGCACGTTGGCAGCGTCCTTGCCAGTTGCAACACGCATGGCGACTACAAAATAACATACCAAGCAATACTTTCTCAACGTCGTCGGTGCTGGCAGGCAATCGAGCTATAGTCTACGATATCAATGGTGACCCAGCTCGCGTCCTATCTGCATTCTCCTTCCCTGATCTGCCGCCTCCGCCTCCAAACACCGTAAACATCAGGCTTCTGCTCGCACCCATCAATCCCGCAGATATAAACGTCATTGAAGGCGTTTACCCCGCGAAACCAGAGCCCGATGTCTCCCTCTCTCGGGCCAAGGATCACCTACTATTCGTGGGGGGAAATGAGGGTCTGGGCAAAGTGATGGATATTGGCGAGGGTGTTGTCGGCCTGCGGAAGGATGATTGGGTCTTTATGACCAAAGCTCAGAGCGGAACATGGTCGTCAGCGAAGAATGTTGCATTCTCAGATGTCCTAAAGGTTCCCGAGCAGGGTCTGTCTGAGGCACAAGCTGCTACGATTACCGTACGTCTCTTCATCGTCACTTGAGTACTTTTCTTACTTCAGTCCTGACGTTGGTGAAGGTCAATCCCCCAACAGCTTACAACATGTTGCACGACTTTGCCCAACTTGTAGAAGGAGACTGGCTTGTGCAAAATGGTGCAAACAGCGCCGTATGTATGGGTTTCCTTTGTTCGCTGGCGGCAACCCTTACCTCAGTCTGTTTCTCAGGTTGGTCAAGCGGTGATTCAAATCGCAGCTGCCAAGGGATACAAGACTATCAACTTCATTCGTGACCGGTGTGTCATATTTACCACACTTACGGGCTTGTCTCATTCAACCAAAGAGAAGATGTTGAACCACTGAAACGGCATCTGGAATTACTGGGTGCAACGCACGTTGTTACATACGACGAACTCTCCAACAAGTCCTTGAGAGCGAAGGTCAAAACGTGGACGGGAGGCAAGGTATCAAAATTTTCATCTTCCCAGTCGACGAACTGAGTAGTATCAGGATATCCGCCTTGGTCTCAACTGTGTAAGCGGCAAAACAACCACCCTGATGGCTCGACTACTTGGGAACAATGCGCATCTTGTTTCATATGGGGCGATGTCCAAGGAACCTCTTTCACTTCCAACGTCGCTCTTTATTTTCAAGAACCTTACTTGCAATGGGTTTTGGCAAACCCGTTGGTATAGCGACAAATCCTTGGAACAACGTCAGGAATTGCTTGAGACATTGACTGCCCTTATGCGAGATGGGAAGGTGCGGAATGATGCTCGTATTATTGATCCAACTCATCTTGGCGATCCAGCTTCAGGGCCCTGACCATGAAGTTCTGACGATTGGCGGGACGGAGAGCGACGTTAGTGCGTCTGAAAAGATTCGTGACCTCGTTGCGCGCTTAGGCCACGGAATGTATGGGAAGAAAGTACTCCTGAGGATTGAAGAGACCGTATGACATGAAGATGATGCCCCTGTCCACTTTAGCTGTGCCCGGTTGATCGTTGCCGTCCATTCCACTAGATAAGACTTACCATATGCCATAAATATTGAGGCCCTAGTGTCATAGCCATTATGATATCTTCCGTGTACAAGTTCTAAGCCTGGATGCTGAGAATTGAAGTTGGCTTCCTCATTTGGGCAGACCCTTTGGAAAGTTGCTGACTATCACGTTCCTCAAGGTCAATTGTTGTGGCAGCCATTCCCATCTCCCTAGGCGCACAAGGGCTTGTCTCTGTCGCCTACCAGAGCAGTTCCACAAGCTTACAGCTTTCGGTTTCTAGCATGGCACAGAGTGTCCAGTCTAGTCCCTATAGTTCACAGCGGAGACATGCTTCCAAACACCGTTTCTTCGTAGTTGAACTGTCACAAGCTCTTTTCGACTTCGTGATTCGACTTCTTCCAGCCCAAGAAGAGATGGCTGTGAAGGAAGATGTCAGGAAACTCCTTGAGAGGTTGATTCGCACAATCGAACCTGACAGCCGACTGCTATCATTCGGAAGCACGGCAAACGGCTTTAGCCTGCGCAACTCAGGTGAGCGTGGAATAACTTGTCTCTTACTCGTAAAGGTTACAGTTTGTTCTAGATATGGATCTATGCTGCCTCATCGATTCCGCCGAGCGTCTGTCTGCATCAGACATGGTTACGATGCTGGGCGACCTCCTAGAACGCGGTTAGTTGACATTGGAAATACGTGTCGACATTCATTTACCGTGCTACCAGAAACCAAGTTTCACGTCAAACCTCTACCTCACGCACGTATACCGATCGTCAAGCTCTCCCTAGATCCATCCCCTGGACTACCACATGGTATCGCTTGCGATATCGGTTTTGAGAATAGACTCGCCCTGGAGAATACAAGGCTGCTTATGTGCTACGCTATGATCGATCCCACACGTGTGCGGACACTAGTTCTCTTCCGTGAGTTCAATCACGGATTATCAACATTCTTCGATGATTCAACGGCTCTGTGATAGTCAAAGTATGGAGCAAGCGGAGGTAGGGATCTCCAGTAATCCGATGCTTTCGTGGATTCTTATTGTTCCGAGCAGAAACATCAATTCTCCGTACCAGGGGACACTATCGTCCTACGGCTACGTTTTACTTGTCATATATTTCCTCATACATGTGAAGAATCCGCCTGTGCTACCAAATTTACAGCAAATGCCTCCCCTACGACCGATTTCTCAGGTATGTACAGGCAGTATTACATATCCTTCCTGATATTGATTGGTTTCAGGAGGACACCCACATCGGGGGGCATAATACTTGGTCGGTCTTAGCTATCATCACCAGCGAGGCGCCCCTAACTTCACGCTGCAGGTTTTTTGACGACATAGAACTTCTACGCCAGCGATGGCAATCATCTAATACCGATAGTGTGGCTGATTTGTGAGTCACCGCTCGGTCGCTTCGTGGTTTTAGAGTTTGAATTGATCTGTGAACAGGCTGATTGATTTCTTCCGATATTATTCTCGTGATTTTACCTACAATACAGGCGTTGCTTCCATTCGAGGAGGCCTATTGAAGAAGGAGAGCAAGGGATGGCAAAACGAGGCAAGTAGCTTAGCATCCTTGCGTACTTTTACGTGTTGATGGGTCATGCAGTTGGCAGCTAGCCGATATAACGACTCCAGAGAGCGAAATCGGTTTTGTATAGAGGTACGCGAACTGTAATTCTCATCCTTCGATTGATCTCAAGTTGTCCGAATAACAGGATCCGTTTGAGATCGACTTCAACGTTGCCCGATGTGTAACAAAAGAAGGGCTTTACCAGGTATGTTCGCTTTCAATCAATCGTAACCTTACTTATCGATGGTGCTAGATTCGCGGAGAATTCATGCGTGCATCTAGGATCCTTGCGATGCGCCCTCGCGCCCTTGTCACACTTGCTCAACTGTGTGAAGAAAAGGGAGAAGACCCGCAAACGGCGTCACCTCCATCCGTCTTCGTCCCGCCTCGCCTCTCCTTTCCTCCTCAGACACCATACACCGTTGGTAGTAACTCCATGAGACCCAAGGGTGCACCCGCTGAGCGACTTTCACCCCAACCTGAGTTCTCTGAGCCTGAAAATAGACATTCGGGCGATAATTGTGTTCCATCTCGTACCCCACCCGAGCACATGGCACCAAAAAGAACCCAATGGACTAGCCCGCCCCCACCAGAGGCTCCGCCTGCCCACCACGCCATATTTGAAGACCAGCTTGACCAAGGCCTGGCATTGGCAACGTCTTCGACAATGGCGCGGGAGGCTGGGAAGCCAACATCATCTCCTGAACATTTTGATCTCCTCAGCGATGAAGAGCGTCGATCAGATGCTACTGAGTCCGATGAAGTCCAATCTGTTCGGTCCTTTACTGAAGGATCGCGTGCAACTCCCTTAGCGTCCACGTCGTTTGCCGAACCCGCAACCTCTGCTGTTGGACCTAGCATCCGAGGCAGAGTGTCCTCGAGATCCTCGCGTCCCGGTGACAACAATGCGGCCCCACCGACCACGAACGAGGCCACCCTAATTGCTTACAAAGCTGAGCTCCTTCGTCGTTCACACTCTGGCCCTCCAAATGGCAAGTCTAATCGTTTTTCCTGGCCCTCTGCCACATCCATTGCATATACTCCTACATTCGGACCATCGATATCTACGTCACAATCCTCCCGCTTACATGTTCCAGACACGTCTGCTTCGACAAACACTGTATTTTATGAAACCACGGGCACGCCGCCGCGCTTTCCCACATACCCCTTACCTGCACCTGCACCATCTCACCTGTCATCTAATGTGCCATTTTACATGCGAACCTATCTTGATCAAACCGCTAACAATACCGCTACAATCGATATCTCCAGAGATGGTTCATCCTCACCGCTCTCTCAAGCGCCGTTCTCGCATTCACACACACATATGCCCTCGACTGCTACGATCACCTCCCGCGTCCAACCTATACCACGACATCTTTCGGGCTCACCACCACATTCGCCGCTGCATAATAGCATGCATGGACGTATGGGCATGGTATGCGGTCCCGGAAGTGATTCATCTTCGCCGACATCCGGAAGTTGCTCACCGTCTCCTTCACCGACTCTGCTGCACCAGCAGCATGCGGTCGATGACTTTTCACGATATAACACGTTCAAGATGGTTGCTCCTCGCCTGAGACGCATTCGTGCGGATCCAGCGACGGTGGATCTAACGCCTGATGGTGCTTTGCGATAGCGCCAGGCTCGCATCGATCGGCGATGGGGAAACATATTACTTACGCGTGCTTACATAGACCTCGTTTTGACCTTACCATAGTCCAGGATCACCTCCAATTTGCTCTCGGAATGTAGTCAGGCAACGAGCGGTCACATTTAGTTGTACAAACAGTAGAGGGATACATCGGACAACTGAAGAGAAATGGTACCGTCTACTCCTGAGCTACGAAAGGGTTTGCAATCTCTTCTGATCCGTCCACAGGACTGAGGAGGGTGATGGTGGGTCCCCGAAGGACTACGAGGTTCAGCAAACGGGTTTGAGGTTCTGGCTCTGCGGGTCGACTGTCAGTGGTGTGCACTCTGAAAGAGGGGTCCTGATGGCAGCACCATTGATTTGTTCCTCGACCCCGTCGAGGACGAGATTGAGCAATTGATCGTAACCTTTCAGGATCCCGGTGACTGAATAAAAAATCCGATCAGACGATGATCGATTATGTTAATCGACTGGCTACCTTCTCGACCACCAGTGAATTTGACCCTTATTCTCTCATTGACGTACTTGGACAGGTCGAGGATGGCCTCCCGCTTGCCTTTACTTGAGTCTTTCCAACATGAGGAGCCACTCAAATAAGGGATCTAGGGTGACTCACTTGACATCAGATGAAGGTGGAATTGGTCTGCCTCGAGGTGGAGGACCTCCACGACCACCTCTAGCTGGAGCACGACCCTGCGATTGAATTAGATTTTTAGCAGATGAAATCATTAAGACGTTAAATCGTACGCGATCTGCCATTAATTGATTGACTTGCGTGCAAGAGCACAGGTTACTTGCTTGCAAGGCTGTTGCAGGCTGTTGGCAGCAAGACAAGAAAACACAAAAATTGAAAAGCCGCTTGTTTGTTGAGTTGAAGGGTTTCTTCATCGTTTCGACTCTGCTCTCGATCCAAGTCATTGCTACTTCTCCTCGCACCAACGAAACTTTTAACTGATCTTTCTTCTTGCAAAATCGCAAACCATCTCTCTTTAAATATCAACGACTGTCACGTTGCAACGATTCTTCAATCATGAACGCCAGCGCACTCCTTGCTAATACCCTATCTCCAGGTAGGCCACTTTTCAATTTTCAAGACTACTCATTCTAAGTCAATCTCTGCCTTTGAAAGATGCTGCAACGCGTCAAACTGCCACTCAGCAGCTCGAGAGCGCTTCTAGGGAGAACTACGTATGTTCAATCACCCTTTTGTTCATTAGCCTTTAGCATGCTCAGACCTCTCACAGCCGGTGTATATGTTGATGTTGTCAGATGAGCTACGCAACGAGAACTCTCAAATCCATACCCGCAATGCTGCTGGTCTTGCACTCAAAAATGCTCTCTCTGCCCGTGTACGTAAACGCGTTCTTCCTGACCTGTCATCATCTTTAACCATCTTGTATAGGATGCAACAAGGCAAGACGAGTACTCTGCAAGATGGATGGCCCTCGATGTCGATGCCAGGCAGAAGATCAAAGAGGCATCCCTTCTAACTCTTGCTTCTCCTCAGCCAAGAGCAGGTGCAGTGGCCGCTCAAGTCGTTTCAGCGATCGCAGCCGTAGAGTTACCCGTCGGCCAATGGCCAGATCTCGTCGAAATTCTTCTCGGTTTTATCAACACGTCTGATGACACGAACTTGAAGATCGCCACTTTGCAAGCCATTGGTTATATCTGTGAAACCATAGTACGTTTACATTGTGCCACTCGACTGGTCTTTCCTCATCTAGCGTCCCAGAAACCGGAGGTCTTAGCTTTGAGGTCGAACGAGATTTTGACGGCTGTCATTCATGGCGCTCGCAAGGAGGAGCCATCGTCGGAAGTACAGCTGGCTGCGGTCCATGCGCTATTTAACTCCCTGGAGTTCGTACGGGACAACTTCGACCGAGAAGTACAGATTTTCATTTCTCTTGCATTTATTTTGCTGACGCGCAATAGGGAGAGCGAAACTACATCATGCAAGTTGTCTGCGAAGCCACCCAGAACCCGTCAGTATCAGTCCAAGTCGGCGCTTTCGAGTGTTTAGTCAAGATCATGGCACTGTACTACGACAAGATGGCATTTTATATGGAACAGGCCTTGTTCGGCGTACGACCGCTTGTTTATCCTGCCCCGAGTCCTCCTGACAGAACAACTTTCCAGCTTACTGTGATGGGCATGAAGCATTCTGATGAACGGGTCGCACTACAAGCCGTGGAGTTCTGGACTACTGTATGTGAGGAAGAGATTGAGCTTGCCCACGAGGCACGAGAGGTACGCAGCACGCACATTTACTATTCAGACCAATCACGGTATTCCGCCAGGCTGCCGAATACGACGAGCCGCCCGAACTGGAGTCCAAGCATTTTGCCAAGGTTGCCCTGCCGGAAGTTATTCCGGTTCTTCTTAATCTCCTGACGCAACAAGAAGAAGACGCCGACGAAGGCGAATGGAACCTTGCCATGAGCGCCGGCACTTGCCTCAACTACATGGCTCAAGCCGTTGCGGATGACATTGTTCCCGCTGTCATCCCCTTCATCGAGGCACACATCAAAGCTCAAGACTGGCACCAGCGCGAAGCAGCCGTGATGACGTTTGGCTCTATTCTGGACGGTCCTGATCCTCAAGTTCTCACCCCTCTCGTCAACCAGGCGCTTCCCCTCCTGATCGGCATGATGAACGATGAGAATCTCCATGTGAAAGATACAACAGCATGGACGCTCGGACGAATCTGCGACCTTCTAATTGTAACGATCAAGCCTGACGTGCATCTTCATCCTCTTATTTCGGCGCTCGTCAACGGTCTTTCGGATCGCCCGCGCATCGTGACCAACTGCTGTTGGGCGCTCATGAACCTCGCCGATCAGATCGGAATCTACCTTGACGAATATATTACCTCCGCTCCTGAAAGCCCGCTCTCCCCGTACTTTGAGGGCATAGTAAGTGCTCTTCTACGGGTTACCGAGACGTCAGTACTTTTATGTTCACGTGACCTCCAGTCTGACCTTGTTTTGTAGGACCGCAAACGAATCCAACTTCCGAACTTCTGCATATGAAGCCATAACGTCCTATGTCTCCCATTCGACTACTGATTGTATCCCTGTTGTGCAAAACACCGTCATTGCGATTTTGCAGAGAATGGAACAACTTCTGAACATGCAGGTGCGTTTCCTCACTGCATTATTTTTACTTGCATCTCACGTCCATTCTTAGAACCAGATCGTCGGCGTGGACGACCGTAATAACTGGAATGAGCTACAGAGTAATCTCTGCAGCGTCGTCATCGTAAGCCGTCGTTTTTGTTATGCCTCGTCCTAGCTCATAATTCCACAGAGCGTTATCCGGAGGCTCGGCGGGGGCATTCAACCGATGGCAGATCGAATCATGACCCTCATTCTTCAACTTATCCAAGGAGCAGGAAAGACGTCAACAGTGCTTGAAGACGCTTTCCTGGTTGTTGGATCTCTAGCTGCCGGTACGTTCCCCCTCCGATCGCGTCCACCCTAATATTGAGGTCCTTCACCAGCACTGGAAGCCGGATTCGCACCATACATCCAAGCCTTCCTGCCATTCCTGTATCCCGCCCTCAAAGCACACGAAGATACCCAGCTGTGTATGGTCGCCGTCGGCATCATCGGGGATATCTCGCGTGCACTTGGTGATCAGAGCGCCCAGTACGCAGGCGCGTTCATGAACGTTTTACTCGAGAACCTGCAGAGCAACGTTCTTAACCGCAATGTCAAGATATCAATACTATCATGCTTTGGCGATATTGCGCTTGCTATCGGACCTGCTTTTGATCCTTATTTGAATACGACTATGGATGTGCTGAGACAAGCGGGCTCTGTGCAACCTAACCCCGTAAGCTCATTTGTGGATTCCTGGATCTTTTCAGTACTGACTGGCGCTCGTTAGCTCGACTTTGATCTCATGGACTATGTCGCTCAACTACGAGAAGGAATTCTAGAGGCATACACTGGCGTCGTCACTGGGTTCAAGAACACCGAGAAAGGTCTGCATCTTCCATTTGGACCCATCTTACCACTCACAATCGTCCCTAGCACCTGCACTACTTCCTCACGTACCCAGCATCCTCGAGCTCGTCCACCAATGTCTAGCCGACGAGGAAAGATCCGACTCCGTCGTGAAACTCTCCTTTGGCCTCATCGGTGACCTCGCAGATTGTTTCCCCAACGGCCAGATCAAAGAACACCTGCTGGAGGAATGGATCGCACACGAGTTCCGCAGTAAACGCGGTATGCAGCAAGAAACGAAGAAGACGCTGCGGTGGGCTCGTGAAGTGAGTATTTACATCCCATCTCATATACTCGACAAACACTAACGATCCACCCAGATGATCAAACGTGCGACCGCATAGACACCCCTCTTACGCTAATACACATCTCATCCCTTGCACGCGATCTATCTCTCATTCTCTCATTCTCTATCACTTTGTTTCATCATCCGTCAATTCAATCGCCATCTGAAGGAGGCACATGGATATCATTTTTGCATCTGCATGTAATAGAAGACGGTCTTACTAGTGTTTTTGTTCCTTTTTTTTTCTCCCTGACGAACTCAAAAGCTCTCGTTGCCGGAGGTGTCGCAAGCAAGAGTCTGTCTACATAAGTGCCCTCGCCTTTGTATCCCTTACCGAATCCTCTTCCTATTCCACAATTAGTTATCATTCCTTCGAGTAATCAGAATCAGAGGCATCATTCATGAATCTTTGTGTAATACAAGATTGAGTACAAGGAATACGTACATAGCGATAAAATCAACAGAAAGCAACGAGGACGAGGACGAAGATGAATGTACACAAAGCAAATCTAAAGCGATCCAGATGGACAGAAATTAAATCAAAGTCTACTCTCCAACAACACAGTCTCCTTCCTCCATCCCAACGCACCACGCCCAAACGCAGCTTCAAGAGCCTCATCAATAGTCCTCACAAAGAAAAACTGCATCTCCCGACGGACTTCTGGAGCCACGTCATGTTCTACATCCTTGCGGTTCGCCCACGGTAGAATTACCTTGCGGATCTGCGCGCGGTGCGCACCGAGCACTTTCATTCGAATTCCACCTACGGGAGTCACGCGCCCGCGAAGGGTGATCTAAACAGAAATCAGGACGGGCCTCGTGTGTAGTAACTCAGGGCACGCACCTCTCCTGTCATAGCAATATCCTTCGGAACACACGCCCCGCTCAAAAGAGACACAAATGCGCATATCTAGCCACACCCATCAGTCCCCCCCCCAAAAAAAAAAAAAATACCAAAACAAAAACGCACCATGGCAATCCCCGCACTCGGCCCATCCTTCTTCTGTGCCCCGGCAGGCAAATGCAAATGCACATCAATCACATCCGGAACCTTGAGCGGATCAACTCCCCTCCCAGCCGTGATCCCCAACTCAAAAGCATGCGTCTTCACCCAACTCAACGCGATCTCCCCGCTTTCCTTAATCACGTCCCCCAAGCTCCCCGTAAGCTTCAGCCTCCCCATCCCCGGAAGAGCGGTACTTTCGACGGGCAAGATACCGCCCTCGCCCATACCGGTGACTACGAGCCCGTATACGACGCCCCGTTTCTCTTCTCGGTCGCGTTCTTCGCTGTCCCAGCGGGGTATACCGAGGATCTTTTCCAGTTCGTGCGGCTCGACGGTTGCTTGCCATTCCCCGTTCTTGTTCTCGTTCACATCCCCTTTCGTGTCCCCGTTCCCAATCGCGTTCCCCATCGCACCACTCCCCTTATCAAGCCACTCAGCCCACTCCACAGCCTTAAACCTGACAACAGCCCCAATCGCCCGCTCCAAACTCCTAACGCCCGCTTCCCGCGTATACATCGTAGCCACATGCAACAACGCCTCATCGGTCAGCGTTAACTGCGAATCCGACAGCCCGTTGGCGCGGATCTGCTTTGGGAGGAGGAAGCGTTTGGCGATGTGCATTTTCTCGTCGTAGGTGTATCCTTGTTCGTGTATTAGTTTCGGTGTGGCGGGAGGGGGGAACAGCTCACCTGATAATTCAACTACTTCGCATCGATCTAACAAAGGCGCGGATATCGTTTCTAGGGTATTAGACGTGCATATGAAAAGCACCTGACTGAGGTCGATAGGTACATTGATATAATGATCCTGCATCACCATCACATCAGTCAAATCCACCACGCGAACAAAACGGAACGCACATTGAACGAATGGTTTTGTTCAGGATCGAGAACTTCGAGAAGGGCAGCAGCAGGATCGCCGTGGAAATTACTATGTCCTACTTTATCTACTTCGTCCCTGTTCATTCAACGTTAACCATCCCATTCTTTGCCATTTACAGGGAGGGCTTACAATAAGATCACGGGATCGTTTCTGCCGGCTTTGCGGAGAGCTTGGACGATAGAGCCTGGACCAGATGCTACGTATGTTCTCCGATGCCCGCTGTTAATCAAATCGAACTAAGCTTTCAGATAAGGTGAGATGAGGGGGTACGGACCGGATCTCTGCTTCGTCCCGAACGCCGCCTAGTGATATCCGCTGGAACGGTCTTCCCAAAGCCTTTGCGATTGATTGTCCGAGAGAGGTCTTTCCTGTCCCAGGGGGACCGACGAACCTATGTGCTATTCAACGGTGATACGCATGATATAGGGGATGCACGTACAAGAGTATTGGTCCCTTTATGCCCTTGCTCTTCGTTGGCGGGGCGCCAGGGGAAACATCCGTTGAGGCAGTGTCCCCATTAGTCTGGGCTGCATCTGCGAGGGCGCGCAAGCGCACGACTGCGAGATATTCCATGAGTCTACGCTTTATCTGGTCGAGACCGTAATGGTCTGCGTCCAGTTGCGCGCTAACAAAACGTCAGCGGAGAACGGACGATGAGAGAGTAACTTACCGTGCTCTGGTGAGGAAACTGTGATCTTTTAGAACATCAAGAGGGGTAGTAGTGGTATTTGACGGCCATGGCACGGACGTGAGCCATTCGAGCTGTATTACATTGAGTACATATCCTTGATATGTCGAGTGCACTCACGTATGAGCGAATGACGCCATTCTCGACGCTTCCTTGAGGAATTCTCTTCAATCTGCGCCACTCGCGCACGCCGACTTTGCGTTCCTCTGAACCAGCGTCTAAAGCCTCTATCTTGCGGCGTAAATCAGCGAGGTCATCTGCATCTGCCTGGTCGTCGTCGTCCAACTCGCTTGTAGCTCCGCCCGTGCCGAAGCCAGTACCAACACTAGCAGGAGAGTTGTGTAAACTATGTAGCTCGCGTTGGATTGCTGCCAATTGCTGGCGGAGAAAGTATTCCTTCTGCTGACGAGAAAAGGACTCGTCTACGGCTGATGCAATCTTCTTTGAGACCTCCTGAATGGAAGACTGTTTAACGAAGAGTTCTGTAGCGCGGCGGAGACGGTCTTCTATGTCTGTAGCAGCGAGGAATGCTGATGCAAAGCGTCAATAAATGGACATGAGCCATGAAAGAGACTGACCGAGTTTATCCGGGTATTGTGGGGATATAGCAGCTACGAGGACGTCTGCCATCCAAGTCGCGCGTTGTTCTGAAATATCCTCTACTATAGCAGCTACTCTTAGCCAGTCATCCTTGCGCTGTGGCTGGGGAGAGTCCTTTGCGAGACGGTCAAGGAGGATGAGAGCAGCGTCTTTGAATGCTTCGACTGTGTCTCTCGATGGAGTTCCTTCAGAAGAAGGATATACGACATTATGAACGGGAAGAGTGTCTAATGGGTGTACTTGAATGGGAGAAGGGAGACGGATGCGTGCGATGCCGCGGAGGTAAAGCAGATACGGCTGAGTAGGAGAAGACTGGTTTCGTACAAGACGCGCGACCCTCGCAGCAGTTCCATATGTAAGTTCGGAAGGGGAGTCGGGAGCAGGAAGTGGAACTACAGCGAGGACCGCATCTGAATCATCCAAGAGTGAGAGAATAACATTAGCGAGTGAACGACTGATGGGGAGCGTGAGTCGAGCAGTTGGAAGTAGAATTAATGGATGAGGAAGCAACAGAACTGGAAGTTTATGTGGTCCCATCGCTGTCGGTGTCATCGAGCTCGCTGTCTAGCTCGTCGTCGTTGCCGGTGACCCGGTGTGTCCACATCCACAATTTCACGTGATATGTTACGCGAAAGTCATGTGATCACGCGTTCAAAATGAACCAAGTATTGTTCGAATCAAGTTCGAATTGAACCAGAAAGAAGCTCGTCGCCGCCGTCGACGATGTGGTCGAAAATAACCAGCGCGCTCAAGCCAACCAAGGACGTCGAGCAAGAACAACCAACAGATGTTCTATCAAGAGTCTACGAGCAACATCCAAACCTATCCGTATTCCACGAGACATCCAAGAAGTTTGGTCTACCCAAGAAAGTCAGATCCCATCTTCACCTGAGATCCAACAGTCAGTGTTTTCCATTCACTTGGTTCGTATTCTGACGATTTGGCAGGCTCGCAAGTGTCTCTCACTCGTGGTTCGTCAGACACAGTCCGAGACTCGTCTCGACCCTCCCTTGAAGGCAGCGTGCGCTCGATTCTCCGTGATCCAAAGACACCGGGAACAGGCCAAAACGTCCGTTTCTTCTCTCGAGATGCCTACAAAGTGATCAGCCCAGACGCCTCAGGTTCGACATCCGAACCATCTCCCATCACATTCGCAGACCGGCTCGCACGAGTCGCTCGTCCATCTGCTATGGATGTGTTCGCAGAGGCAGACACCTCCAATCTATTCAACTTGAGCCCTGGAAACGAAATTCCACTCATGACACCAATGCTCGACACAGCCATCGAAATCCCAGAAGACTCCCCTCAAGAGACTTCAACGCCTTTCAGACCAGAAATACCCATCGACCCTTCCAGCTTCGCCTTGTCCCCCACAGCCTCCACCTTCTCAGCCGAAATAAGCATCCCACCTCCCCCACGAACACGCCGCTCCCGTGCACTCAGCGACACTGTATTCCAAACAATGCTCAGAAAACACGCACCAGAAGCAGACATCAATGACACCTCAAACTCTTCCCTCGTACTCGTCCCAGAGCCCCCAGACCCATTCCGCGCAAACGCAACAACCTACTACACACCAGGAACAATGATCCCCCCTACCCCTCCCCAACCAACCCACTCCCGCACAGCTTCCAAAGAGGAAGACATCATCTGGAACCTCCGTACACAACTCGCACTCTCCCAAGAACTCTGCGCACAGTACGAGATCGATCTGGGCGCTCGAGACGAACTCGTTCAAGCTCTCACAAAACGTGCAGAACACGCTGAAAAGGAGAAGGAAAAGAGCAGGAACGTCTTGCGCAGCTGGAAGAAGAAAGCAGGCGAACTCGAGCGCATGTGTCGCAACCTCGAAGAAGAAGTTGATACCTCACGACAAGAAAGCGTCGAGCGCAGCGTCATGGACGAAGCAAGCGGAGAAGCACTCCGCATGCTCCATCGCCAAATATCACAGCTCGAGCGCGAAAAGGAGGCGCTGCAAGACCATGCAGATACTGCTCACCTGCGCGATCAACTCCATGAGAAAGACGCAGAACTCGACAAACTTCGCGAGGAGGTGAAGAGTCGGGAGGATGCAGAACGGGTCTTGCACGAGAATATTCGCGAGGCGAGAGAACAGATGGACTACCTCACCATTAATTCTGCAAGGTCTTCGATGGCGGAGGAAGCTCTCGTCGCAGAAAGCGAGGAGGAACGAAAGAGGCATCAGATCATCGAACTCGCATGGGCGGAGGAGCGGATACGAATGGTCGAAGCGCACGAGGCTCTCCAGACAGAGAAGAACGCCCTCGCTGACGCACTCCAGAGCATGACTTCTGACTTGGAGCGCATCAACTCAGAACACGCCACCGCTATCGAAACCGCTCACGATGACCTCGACGCAGCCCACCAAGAGTCCGCAGAACTCCACAACACCATCGAAGACCTCCAGAACGACAATGAAGCCCTCAAATCCGACCTCGAGGCTCTCGAAACCAAGCTCCTCAACATGGAGGAAGAATGGAGCGAAGGCGAGAACCAGCGCGCCGAGCTCGAATCAGAGCTCCAACGAACCACTGAAGAAGTACGTCCCCCTCATTCATTTCACTCATTTACTCACATCTGTTCAGTACGAAACCCGCATCACCTCCCTAACCGCCGAACTCACCTTTGCCCACGAGAACGTCTCCCGTCTCGAAATCAACATCAAAGAGCGCGACGCCTCCATCTCAACGCTCACCACCACCCTCCGCACACGCACAGACGAAGCCGAATCCCTCCGCGAAGAACTCGCCACTCTCAAAGTCGAGCATTCCCGTGCATTCTCCTCCCAAACCCGCTCTCTCCAAGATCTCCAAACCCAAGAAAAAGACCTGCGCACGCAGCTCGAAGTCGCAGTAAGAGAAAAGGCGGAGAGCGACATTATGTTGGGCAACAGTAAAGAGCGCGTGGGGTCATTGATGGATGAAGTTGCAAGGTTGAGGAGGACGGTCCATGAGATGCAGCAGACGAGTGCTGCGCGCGAGGTTACTATTGTGCAGTTGCGCAAGGAGCGGGAGAGGGATCGGGAGGATGTTAATGGGCTTAATATCGCTCTTGACTCGAAGCAGCAAGAACTTGAACTCGTGAGTCCCCCTCTATATCTGTTTAGTTTTATCTCATGTCATATTAGATCAAGAGGAAGATTTCCTTGAAGAGTGTCGCGGCGACAAGTACCCCAGTTCCAAGCAGGGCCATACGGCGTGAATCGATGATCGGAACGCCTTCTTCTTCATCCCGGCCTCCGTCATCAATGTCGGACGTATCGAAAGACGGGAAATCAGAAACGCCTTCCACATCTTTAGCACCCCGCGCAAGCCTCAGCGCTCTCACCCGCAGCGTCCGTATCAACGCCGCCACCACCGTCCCCAGCAAAATGGGTCCTCCAGCCCCAAAACCCCGCTCGTCACTCGCAACTCCCACACCTCCCACACGCACTTCCCTCGCTTCATCCACATCCACACCCCGCGCACCCTCGCTCGGAAAATCAAACGCGACTCCGAGACCTGGTCTTGGGATGGGTGTGCCACGGAGGGTGTCGACGAGTTCTGTAGAGAGTAATCTGAAGACGCCTGTTGCGTCTGGGGTGAGGAGGGTCAGTGTGAGTTCGAGCGTGCCGAGTGAGGTTGATGAGAAGGAGAATGTGACAGTGCCTGTGAGCGCTAGAGGGGTGAAGCCGCCGAGGAGGGCTGTGCCCGCTTAAACCACCGCCTCTCCTCGCCTCACACAACCTCAATTCAGACCCATAAACCTCACCCTGCCCTGGTACACCCAACTAATCCCCGCCCGCATATATTCATTCCTCAAATTGACCCCCTCAAATTGCTCGCTCGCTCACGAGACTCGGACAAGCCTGCCTTATGCATATTTTCTCTTGATAGACAAATACTGATCTGACGTATAACGTCACAGTCAAACTCAAATTACAAAGTCGAAGACGATACCCCTCCACGCATCTGCACTGTTTTATGGTCATTGGTACTGCAGCATTATTGCATCGCGAATCTTTATCTTTGTATGCCCCCTCTCATACTTTTATTTCATACTTTTATCTCCATCTCATCCTTGCCCTCTTACTTTTTTTTATTTCCCCCTCATACTTTTGTTTATTTCATATTTCTGATCCCTATCCCTGATTTCGTTCTCTGATTTATGGCGTCTGATTTATGGCGTTTCGGTGATTTGTATGCTGTATGCTGTGTCCTGTTATTGCCTGGCTGGTTAGCTGTGTGTGTGCTTTGTAGTTGATATATCTATGATGCATCGGTGTTTTTTAGATTCAGAGATTTGTAGTTTTCAACCGGCCGTGGTTGCGTGCACGTGTTGCTTTAGGATCTAACGTTATTTACTTCTCTATTAAATACGACTCGGAAGGAACGACTATCTTCCTTCGATAGGTGTGGCTCGGGGAGACTAATTACTCCTCTGGCTGCAGCAAGAGAAAAACTAATTTTGTTGCAAGCTGAGTTCAAATTGAAGCTTTCATCAGAGGTTCATAGTCATTCTTCAAGCTTCAAGTCGCACCATGAGGAACGTTAACTTGATGAACTTGGCAGGCACGAAGTTGCTACTTTACCGTCTGCTCTGACTGACATGTCACTCACTCTTCGCTATTGGTAGTGCTAAAACTCTCCACGAGATGTCATGCGGACTTTGTGCTGTGCAAACTAGTTCAAAGGACGCAGATCGTGATGCTGGCATGACGCATCCCTCCAGACCGTCCACTAGGCTCTCATAAGGCCATCATGACGAGGGTTGTCCTCATTGCTTTTAGAACTGACACCTCCGAGCGCTCGAACCCAGCCCCCCACAAAAAGCGCACAAAAGTTCGTATCTTTGGCTTTCACAGGCAGTTAGGCACGCAAACTCGCGGGTGTCCTTCAATCACGTCCAAGGCGGGCCATATGACCGTCGTGGTGGAATATTGACTGTCCAGTGACTCCCGCTTCCGCTCGCGATGACATTTCAATGTGGGCTTGTCGGGTCGCCCGCTCGCCCCCAGGCACAGAGACATGTGGTGGGGATATTTCGCCCGCTTTCTTACCTATAAGTATCTTGAGGTTCGCGTATTTGTCTGGCATTTTTGTGATTCTGACTCGTCTGTCCTTCCTTTGGTGTCTCTGCCTAGTAAACATGAACATGTTAATATCTGTCTTTTACCTCGGTCTCATAGGCCTCGTTAATGCCCTTCCCTCATCACTCGTCGCAAGGCAGGCTGTACCGATATCTGCCTCTTGCCTCTCGCTCCAAAACAGTTGTAACGCGACCACGGTTGATCTCAACAATTTTTACAACTACACCTCGTGTTTCCTCCTAACTGCATGTTCCACGAACGATGTGGACCCTTCAATGGCCCTCGCTGAAGTCCCAAGCGCCTGCGATCCAACCCCGGTTGACTGAATCTGTTCGAATACATCTTACTATTCACGGACTTTGCTGATCCAATGGTTTTACAGGTTTTCTATGCCATGTCAAATGGGAATTCGTACATGACGCAGCAAAACTACATTGACGCGTATTATTACCAAATTTCCATTACTCCTGGTGGCATCTACCCTGACGAGTGAGTCTTCCTACAAAACAATATAATTGGAGATTCGAATTCTCAACAATTTTATTTACAGTGTCACTTGCCTTATTGATCAATGGCTGGTCATCGCTGCTTGGACCGGGTTTTGCGCCACTGAAAATATTCCTTACTCAAACCTTGCTGTGTGTATTCGTTGCTCTTGGACAATTATGTATCTCCTGACACGTCTTATAGGACTGGCTTGAGTATTCATCTGTCCCTGGAGTGTGTCCTGCAGTGACATCGTGTAACGCTACTATAGCGGCGTCATTGATTCCATGTGTCCCTCAACCGATAACAGACAATGGCTCATGCTACGAAATGACTTACGAATGTCAGTTTTGGGCGACTCAGGGCCTTTTCCAAAACGAATATTGCGTTCTTGCGAGTTTCTGCTTTGCGTGGAGCAACACTGATGTCCTGCTGCAATACTTTTACACCCCTCCAATCCCCACGACTAGTCAACAGGCGAGGCTTTCCGAAGGGGTGTTCTATAATATGACGGGCGGAGCAGCAACGATGACTCAACAGAACGTCATTGATGCATACTATGCAGACTTGGTAAGTTATTATCTGAGTTGTGGTTTATTAACTTGACGACCTTCCATATCAACAGACAGGCACGTGGATGTATGTCCTTGAACCTTCTGGCCCAGCGACGATCCAGAAAAGTACCATGAATGGGCCTTACCCAACATCGTGAGTTGTCCCAATATTTCCAGAGGACACGACTCTGATACATTGTTGTTCAAGCGTTGACTATGTCATCGACTTCTGGGCTGTCATCAGCGCGTGGACCGGTTTCTGTGATACACGCGCTATTCCATATTCTAACCTAGCGGATTATCTCTCCTATGCCGCCACCAGTGACTATCATCCAACTTGTTAGGGGCAATCGAGGTCCTCAGTATCGAATACGGGCTTCGTGATTCGCGGACACACCTATTTATTTAAAATATTTCGATATCCCTCTCTTTCCAGGTTTGAACATTATATCGTGTCATTGCATGGCATACATTACATTTGAATGATGTGTGACAGTCACTCGCTCTCCTCGTCCGCTCTGACACAACGTACCCTCTATCCACTCGCAGATATTCATTCTTCCACTTGCTCTCTGGCATGCCTGCTTTACTTTTTTTTTCTTGATGTGGTCACACTGATCTGACGTTCCACATTAAGGAAGAAGAATGATGAATTGTTATTGCCGTTCACGATACCCCCACGCGTCTGCGCTGTTTTACTACTAGATAGTAGATACCGTAGCACTGTTGCATTGCGGTATTCCTAAGCTTTGTATGTCCAGCCCTTCCTCTCTCATACTTTAATATTTCTGATTTCATTCTCTAAATTGCGGTGTCGTATTTCGTTGATGTATGCTGTATGGACCGTGACTGGCTAGACTATTGTCTGTGCGCTTTGAAGTTTGTATTATGGATGCATCAATATTGTGTAGATATTGTAATTTTGGTTGTCCAAAAGTAGACATAGTTCACTAGTTACAAGTACCATCTATGATGAATCTATGTGGCAAAAAGAACTAGGGAAAAAGATGAAGGATTGGGCGACTATTTGAGCTCGTTGTCGAGAACAACGAGCTCGAGGTGTCGTCGGGTGTTACCAAAAAAGGAAGTCACGCTAAAATTGAAAGGCATCCTGATAGTGCGCGACTCGAAGTCTCTCTGTGTGTATATCGTCTGTGTGTGCGTTTTACGTGAGTATCATAGTTGAACGGATCGAGCGCCATAGGTCTCCGGAGGAATCTGGCTGCAACCCCCCAGACCAGGAGTGTACAGTTGCAATGCAAGAGAACTAATTTTGTGACGAGCGGCTGAGTTCAAATTGAAGCTTTCATTTGAAGTTCGAAGTCGTTCTTGCTCCATGACGAACGTTAACTTCATGAACTTGGCAGGACAAGTTGCTACTTTAACATCTGCTCTAACTGACTTGTTAATCCTCGCTGTCAGTGCCAAAACTCTCCGCAGGATGCCATGCGGACTTTTTGCTGCGCAAACTCGTTTAAAGGACGCAGATCGTGATGTGGCACGGTGATCGCATGACACATCCACCAGGCTCCCACTGTAAGCACATCATGACAGGTGGTTATTCTGATTGCTTTTTGAATTGTTACGTTCAAGCGCTCGAACCCCCCACCAAAGCCCATAAAGGCGTCCAAACCGACCAGCCTGGTTGGTCACAAGCCTAAATAATATTAATGCCGTTTGAGTGTATTGTCATCTACCTAGTCCCTGCATGCTGTTTTGCGAACCGGCGCATTGCTACAAGCAGAAAACTGTAAAGTTTCTTATTTCTTTCCAAAGCGAAAATCATTGTGATGATGTCCTTTTGTATTACCACAGCTTTGGACTGCGCTCCTGTCAGGGCTATTCGCGCTATACAGGTGTACGGATTGTATGCGGGTTACCACTGTTAGAGTAAAGTAAGTCCGAGTCGCAGATTTGACCATGAAACAGGTAACTGGACCTTCGTGTCTCGGAGCGGACGATCCACTCTGCCCGATGCGAGCTAGGGTATCTCGACATTTCTAGAAACTAACAATATCGTAAGCACCATTCAGGGCTACGATTTGGCCCCGAGTCTATCCTCCAGACATATCGGAGGCCACAGTGATCATATATGTAATTCTCTTGGAATTAATATCAATACTTGCTTCAAGCTGACTATTTACATCACCTCCAGACTGCTTGAAATGGCCTGAATGCACTCCATGTATCTTTATCGATGTTGAGTAGCTTGGACTGATCTATAGTCAGTCGGGTGCAATGCGCTTTAAAGGTACGCTGAGTGGTCTTGTCAACATCAAGTGAGAGGAGGAAGCCAGCTGTTCTTTTCAGCGTCTCTGTCCACGTCGTGCCCTATCCTTGTGTCTCATGCATCCGAGTCACCGTGGTGCTGATCGTCACTTTCGGTAATTTTTATCGCGTGTTCGTTGAGCACAAGCTATGAGCTCGAGCAGGACGCGCGATGCATTCATTGGCAGGCCTGTGGCAACTGTGCCCGAAATCGGTCGGTTGTTCCATATTCTACCTTTGTGATCCAAATGAGGCGACATCAATGGCATTGATACTAGGTGGGTGATCAAAATCTACACTTGTATCGTTTTCATATTTTGAAGAATTGCTTTGAGGTTGTGGATGTGGATGCCATGGTGCGTCCACAGTAGCCCAACCTTTATATATTGTAACGCAGATTCCCTACACCACAAGACAGTCTACCACATCATATTCTTTACAACTGCACAAGATTTCTCCCCATATCAATTATGAATTCGTTCAAGAAGATGTTTCAAAAGTGGGTCGACCGGTTTCGTGTTCTACTCATTGTCATCATAGTAATCAATATTCCTCAGGAACGATGACCAGATGGTGTCGCTTAAGCACTCCAAATCGATGCCATACGGACCCTCTTCACAGAAGATGCGCGAGCCTCCTCGTACCGATGCTTCCAAACCCGTATACCGCGGTAAAACCCCCCTCAACAAGTCCAACATCGTGTACGTCGAGCAAGCTCCAGGGATGCTCGACATCGATCACAGCACACTGCCGCAAAACCTCTACTATGATGTGCCGACTCGGGCGAACTTGAGCACGCGCGCGGACTTGCTGGCCAAGTTTCCCCATTCCCCAGAACTAACTGTGGGGCTGCCTCGCAGCGGTTTCAGAGCGGTTTCTCTGAACTCAAAGAGCATCAGACCCCAAGTGCCTGTCCAGAATTCGAGTACAAGCGGTCAGCAAGCCTACCCCTCCATTCCCCGCAGAAAGCAGAGGCGTGAGGCCACCGCTGATCAATATTTTATGGATATGTTAAAGACTGCCGATGGTCATACTCCCATACTAGGCAGTAGCCGACAGGCAGAACGTGTTCGCGCGAAGTCGAGTGTTGGTCGCTCGTACACCCCTGCTGCTCCCCCTCCCCCTATTCCTACCATCCATTCTCCGCGTCCAATCATCTCACGCTCTGCGCACGGCTCACGCGTAGATATTCGGGACGTTCCATCCCATGTTGTCACCCCATTCACTCCTGCACCAGGCCACGGACAGCCACACCGGTCCCACGGGAACTATGATGCAATTTCGAAGGAGCGGGACCCGAAGGTCATCCGTAGAATGATCAATCGTTATCCTATAGCGCCTCTTTGCAGCGAACGTTGCCCAGAGCATTTGCGCCCGCTTCGTTTTAACATGGAAGACCCGCGCCATTTCGAGCAGACACTTGGCTTCTACATAAATATGGCGTTGGCCCAAGGTCGTCCCCTCGATGCACGCGCAGATGGCCTTTACCGCCGCATCCTTGATGCGGGTGCCCCAACAGGGATCGTTCCGGAGACTGGTATTGATTGGTCTCGGCAGGTTAGTCATCGGTGATTTTGTGAAGACAGGTTAGTTGGTGCAGAAAGAGAATTGGCGTTGCTATACCTACTTGTGTATGTTGTATATGCATATGATTTATGAAACGAATTTTTTTGGCCATTTGAGAGAGATTCACGATGGTCAGCTTGACGCATGTGTCATACCGTATTTTGAGTGTTTTTTACCCCTTATCAACAGACATTCTTCTGCAGACGCCATATCAGCATCAGGAGGGGTGCCTACCTGCTCGCCTTTCTGGGGCTAGCTTCAAACCCATGGCAATGCTTCAACTTTCTCAACCGTGCGCGTGATCCCTGGCTTCGCTCCCTTTTCTGGGATCCTTCTCGCCGACTACTTTGTAGTGAGGAGGTGCGTGATCAAGCTAAGCTTGAGGACTGCTACAACGGCGACAAGCGCTCTATTTGCTGGTGCGCGAACATCTTCTTCCACTCACTCCTGTCAAAGTACCACAACGGCATCCTGTTATTGCCTGGCTGGTTATATACTGTGTGTGTTTTGTAGTTAACGTATCTATATGAGTTATCTATAATGCTGCAATGCATCGATGATTTGTAGAGATTTGTAACCTCTGGTTGGGTGTAGCATGTTGCCTACACTTGTTGCTTTAACTTGCTCGAGGATCTAACTTCTCGAGCGGTTCAAACTTCACTCTACAGCGCAGACTCTCCGGGCCAGGGACCCAGACCAAGACTGTACAGTGACTACAGTCACGACGCGAGAGAACTAATTTTACAAGCTGAGTTCGAATTGAAGCTCTCATTTGAAGTTATGTAACGTTCAACTTGAAGTTGGTCCCGGTCATCCAGGCTCCTTCCCACCGCTGTGTCAAGAGAAGAGACCGGGGCGGCATCCTAGTACCGTGCAAAATCACGTAGATAGAGGGATAAGGCCTAGGTTTGGGCTGCATATGGGAATTTGAATTGACACGTGGGCTAAACAACACAGTGCTAGGATGCCGTCCTCTCTTCTCTCGACACAATGGTGGGAAGGATCCTGGTCATCCTCCATGCATATGATGAACGTTAACCTTGATGAACTTGGCAGGCACAGCTCAGTCGCTCTAACTGATTTCTGGCTCCTCGCTGCCAGTGCTATAATTCTCTACGAGATGCCATGCGGACTTTTTGCTATGCAAACTCGTTTCAGGGACATATATCGTGACTCGGATGTTGCACAGTGATCGCACGAAGCATCCCTCAGGCCTGTCCACTAGGCTCCTATAGGGCCATCGTGACAGGTATCTCGATTGCTTTTGGGATTATTGCTTCCAAGTGCTCGAACCCAGCCCACAAAGCATCCAAATCTTCACGTCTGACTTTCACAGGCAGTCAGGCGTTGCATCGCAACGCCAGCTGGCGAGTGTCCTTCAATCACATCCGAGGCGGGATACATGACCGTCGTGGTGGAATATTGACTGGCCAGCGACTCTCGTAATGGCTTTTGAGTGTGGGGCTGTTGGGTCAACAACCCGCCCCAGGCACGGAGACATGTAGTGTGGACTCCATTTCACCAGATCTCTTACCTATAAGTATCTTGAGGTTCGCGTGTTTGTCTGGCATCTTCAAGTTTGTGATCCTGACTCGTCTTTCCTTCCTTTTTGTGTCTCTACCTAGTAAACATGAACCAACTAGTATCTGTCCTTTTCCTTGGTCTCATAGGCCTCGTTGCTGCCCTTCCCTCGTCACTCGTTGCAAGGCAGGACGGACCAACTTCCGTCTCTTGTCTCTCGCTCCGAAACAGCTGTAACGCGACCACCGTTGATCTCAACAACTTTTACAACTACACATCATGTTTCCTCCTAACTGCATGTTCATCTGGCGCCGAGAACCCTGCACAAGTCCTCACTGCATCCCAAGCGCCAGCGACCCAACCCCGGCTGACTGAATCTGTCAGAACAAATCATATTATTCGCGGACTTTGCTGATCTAGTGGTTATATAGGTTTTCTATGCCATGTCAAATGGGAATTCGTACATGACGCAACAAAACTACGTTGATGCGTATTATTACCAAATTTCCATTACTCCCGGCGGCTCCTACCCTGACGAGTAAGTATTCCTACAATATGGATTCTGATTCTGAACGATATTATCTGCAGCGTCGCTTACATCATTGATCAATGGCTGACCATCGCTGCTTGGACCGGGTTTTGCGCCACTGACAACATTCCTTACTCAAACCTCGCTGTGTGTACTCGTTGCTCTTGGACGATCATATCTCTCCTTACATGTCATGTCTTCTAGGACTGGCTCGAGTATTCATCTGTCCCTGGAGTGTGCCCCACAGTGGCATCGTGTGACGCCACTGTAGCGGCGACAACCATCCCATGTGTCCCTCAGCCGACAACAGACAATGGTTCATGCGCTGAGATGGTTGCCCAATGTCAGTTTTGGGTGACTCAGGGCCTATTCCAGAATGAATATTGCGTTCTCGCGAGTTTCTGCTATGCGTGGAGCAACACTGATGTCCTGCTTCAACATGAATACCCCTCTTATATCTCCCCAATCCCAAAGACTAGTCAACAGGCGGCGCTCTCTGAAACGGTGTTCTATAATATGACGGGTGGAGCAGCATCGATGACTCAACAGAACGCAATCGATGCATACTATGCAGGCTTGGTGAGTTATTCTCTGAGCTGTGGAGATAGCTTGACGAGCTTTTCATATCAACAGACAGGCACATGGATGTTCCTCGGTGGACCTTTTGGCGCAGAGACGGCCCAGAAAACTACCAACAATGGGCCTTATCCTACCTCGTGAGTTATCCCGAGATTTCCAGAGAACACGACTTTGACATAATTTCGTTTTAAGCGTTGACTATGTCATTGAATTCTGGGCTATCATCAGCGCATGGACCGGTTTCTGCAGTACACTCGCTATTCCGTATTCCAACCTAGCAGATTATCTCTCCTATGCCGCCACCAGTGGCTATCATCCAACTTGTTAGGGCAAATCGAGCTCCTTGGTATCTAATACGGACTCTGTGATTTGCGGACACAACTACTTATTTCGAATATTTCGATATCCTCTCTTTCCGGGTAGACATTGTATCGCGTCACTACATGACCTACGTTAAGTTTTGAATGATATACGGCAGTCGCTCACTCCTCGTCCACTCCAACACAACGATCCGCTCGCATACATCCGTTCTTCCCAAGTTCTTCCCCTTGCTCTCGGGCAAGCCTGCTTTTGATGTGGTCACACTGATCAACGTCAAAGAAGAAGAATGATGAATTGTTGTTGCCATTCACAATACCCTCACGCATCTGCGTTGTTTTATTACTAGGTATGTACTACAGCATTGTTGCGTTGTGGTCTGGACTAAGTTTCGTATGCCCAGCCCTTCCTCTCTCATATTTTAATATTTTTGATTTCGTTCTCTGAACTATGGCGTCGTATTTTGTTGATGTATGCTATATACGACAATGCATTGGCAGTGTTCAATATGTTACTCCTCCTAGTAGGAAGTCCCTGGAAGTAGGTAGTTGAAAGCTGCTGATGTGCTTTTAAAAGTCCACAGAAATAACTCAAACTCAAGTGTACCAACATATATACATGGGTACAGTTGAGCGCGATCTTGCAAGGATTCCCGATGCCATTTCAGGTTGTGTTGCTCGTGATGCCTCAGAGCCTCAAGCACAGTGAAGAGCCGCAATCATTCATATTTCAAACCCCGATCCGTAACTTGGTCTGGACCCGAGACTGATGGGTTCGTGATGGGTTCTAAATTCTCTTGCAAGTCTGACTGCAACCTGTGCTCGGAATTCAGCCGGACCAGGACAGTAAAAACGCATCTAGAGAACTTTTATCTAAAAGCTGCGTGATTGGGGCTTTGGTTTACTCAATGACAAAGTCCCTCAGAGTCCACCTATGAACTTGACAGGCACAAGTCGCTACCTACTTCTGTTCCAACTGACTCATCACTCTTCGCTGCCAGTAATAGGATATGAACCGTATCTTCAGTAAAACTCTCCACAAGGCTCACGGACTTTTGCTATGCAGACTTGTTCAAAGGACGGTCTTGCGAATCCCTCGAGACCGTCCGCTCTCCTATTCATCATGACAGGTAATACTATTTTGATTGTGATTGGAGGTTTACCTCCGAGCGTTCGAACACAGCCGCTCTGCGCTTCGCATGACCCCTAGACTGGGCCAGATATGCCCACAGAAAGTTCGTATTTATGGCTTTCACAGGCAGTCAGGCGTTGATATCGCAATGCTAACTCGCCAGCATCCTGTAGTAATCACATCCGAGGCGGGTGGCGTGACCGCCGTGGTGGAATAGTCTTGTCCAATGACTCCGACATTGACTCGTTATGACTTTTCGAGTGCGGGTTCGACAACCCGCTCCAGGCACGGAAACGTATGCTATGGATATTTCGCCCGATCTCTTACCTATAAGTACCCTAAGGTCTGCCCGTCTGTCTAACATCTTGGTGATTCTTACGACTGTCCTTCCCCTTGGTGCCTCCACCTAGTACTCAGATGAACGCACTAATATCTGTCCTTTACCTCGGTTTCATAGGCCTCGTTACTGCCCTTCCCTCATCACTCGTCGCAAGGCAGGACGGACCAACTTCCATCTCTTGCTTCTCACTCCAAAACAGCTGTAACGCTACCACGGTTGATCTCAGCAACTTTTACAACTACATATCATGTTTCCTCCTAACTGCATGTTCATCTGACGTCGAGAACCCGGCGCAAGTCCTCGCTTCAGCCCAAGCGCCTGCGACCCAATCCCGGCTGACTGAATCTGTTTGAATAAATCTTATTATTCGTGGACTTGTTAATTTAGTGCTTTTACAGGTTTTCTATGCCATGTCAAATGGGAATTCGTACATGACGCAGCAAAACTACATTGACGCGTATTATCACCAAATTTCCATTACTCCCGGTGGCACCTACCCCGACGAGTAAGTCTTATTACAATGTAATTGGGGCTTCGAATTCTCAACGACTTTATTTGCAGTGTCGCTTACATCATTGATCAATGGCTGACCATCGCTGCTTGGACCGGATTCTGCGCCACTGACAACATTCCTTACTCAAACCTCGCTGTATGTACTCGTTGCTTTTGGACAATCACATCTCTCCTAACAAATCTTCTAGGACTGGCTTGAATATTCATCTGTCCCTGGAGTGTGCCCCGCAGTGGCATCGTGTGACGCCACTGCAGCGGCGACAACCATCCCATGTGTCCCTCAGCCGATAACAGACAACGGTTCATGCGCCGAAATGGTAGCCCAATGTCAATTTTGGGTGACTCAGGGCCTATTCCAGAATGAATATTGCGTTCTCGCGAGTTTCTGCTATGCGTGGAGCAACACTGATGTCCTGCTTCAACATGAATACCCCTCTTATATCTCCCCAATCCCAAAGACTAGTCAACAGGCGGCGCTCTCTGAAACAGTGTTCTATAATATGACGGGTGGAGCAACATCGATGACTCAACAGAACGCAATCGATGCATACTATGCAGGCTTGGTGAGTTATTCTCTGAGCTGTGGAGATAGCTTGACGAGCTTTTCATATCAACAGACAGGCACATGGATGTTCCTCGGTGGACCTTTTGGCGCAGAGACGGCCAACAAAAGCAACAACAATGGGCCTTATCCTACCTCGTGAGTTATCCCGAGATCTCCAGAGAATACGACTCTGCAATATGATCTCGTTTTCAAGCGTCGAATATGTCATCGAATTCTGGGCTATCATCAGCGCATGGACCGGATTTTGCGATACACGCGCTATCCCGTATGCAAATTTAGCGGATTATCTCTCCTATGCTGCCACCAGTGGACTATCATCCAACTTGTTAGGGAAACTGAGCGCCTCAATATCCTAATACAGACCCTGTGATTCGTAGGACACAACCATCTATGTCGAATATTTCAATATCCTCTCTTTCCAAATGGACATTGTGTCGCATCAGTACCTGACCTACGTTGAGTTTGAATGATATATAGGACATTCACTCGCCTCCCAAGCCATACTTATTACTATATAACAAGAGAGATGTTTAATCCGACTCGATCTTTGGGTAATTGATGACCATCTTTGCTCGAGAATCATCTTTGTAGATTGCATCCATGTCAGCCGATGTACTATGCGCAATCCTACCAATAAAATACGTATACGGAGTCCAACAGTCTCTGGCTGCAATTTGGATTCGAAGACCAGTACATTGAAGGATTTGCAAGGCAAGAGAACTTCGGAGCTGCTGGTAGGTTATCTTGTAGGAAATCTGAGTCTTGCGCTACTGATATATATGAGGTACCCGCTCGGCACCTGCTAAGGTTCAATGCATCAATCAGACCAACGAGTCTGCAGTCTTGGAAACTTCTTGAAGCTTCTCATCTTTCCAAGCGCCCTCCGTCCCAGTGGTTTCGTGCGCTGTTTCCGCGCTTGACTGGGGTTTCGTTGCCTCGTTCTTCTTCACAAGAGCGTTGCGATAGATGCTTCTTGAAGCGAGCAGCCCAAGAGCGCCCATCACGGTTGCGTATGCTCCAGCATAGAATGCATAGAACTTAATTTCGGGCTCGCGGCGAGCGAGGTATAGGAAGATTATCCCCATGCTGCAGCAAATTTGCAATAGTCAGAAGCTACGTGCAAGAAACCATCACGAATCTTCATGGATGGTACTGACCAAAGCGTTGCCGCGGTGCGAAGGCTACACACATCAAAATTCAATGAGTTAGCTCATGAGTATAGGTGACATACAGGTGAAGTATGGTAGCGGCAACTGGATCTACGATTTGCATCGTGAGTGTGAAGTGCAACAACTTGGAGATAATGATGCAGAGGCTTGTTTTATATGAGACGTGATGAAGGCGCTAGGGCCTGGGGCCGCTGGAAGTACCTGGCATGGACATCCGACATCATCGTGGGTTTCGCAGCGCAGATAGCCGAAATATCCTTCAACATTCAAATCTGCGGGCCGTTGTCCGTCAAGGTTTCAACGTTGAAGTGGCCAGTACATATTTCAGCTGCCGTGGGTTATAAGGACGCTGATCTTGGGTTGTTCTTTACCTTAACAATCCATTTGAACAGTATCATGTCAAACTTGCCCGAGCCTCCACCGTCGACTGAAAAGCTGACGGTCAGGAAAGCATTTGTGGTCATTGGCGCTGGCATCTATGTTCTGTAAGCCTTCAGATAGCAGAAAGAAAAGCCGTCACATCGAACTGACCAGTATTGCTTGGCAGCGCTGAGATCATCTATACTATCAGGTAAATTGTTGATTTCTTGTTGACTATGATGATCCAAACATTGCGAGTCAGCATTGCAGTCATTTTCATCCATCTTGGCTCCACCATTCCAGCACTGAAGCCATATGCCGACTATGCAGCTTTCTACACTCTCGGAGCAAGGACAGTCATGTTTGTAGCCGCACTCCTTGTTGGATGCTGTTGGTGCGTTGTTCGACTGGTGAAACCAAAGTGGGCGGGAAGCAGCATCTCGGAGTGGAATTTGGAAGCGCAAGCACCCTCGGAGCCAAGTGACGAAAACCTAGGCAGGGCGTGGAGAATATAGTATGTATTGTACTGCACTGTAGATTTTAATAGCCATCAGGCTGACCAGTTCTGTTTGCGACTCACAGTTTCGGTGAGTTGTTCATGCAAAATTGAAGGAGCGACTGCCAACGTTCTTCCGATTCCAGCTGGCATGGGCGCAATTAACATCTGCAATGGATTGAGACTTCTCTTCCGCTCATGGAAAACACCCGATTCTGCCGTGTCCGACTTGTTGACGAGTATTATCGTCCTCGGTATTGCCGCTTGGTCAATCCACGTTGCCTACGTAGGGAGGTTGCCAAGGCATAGGGGCAACAACATGGCTGTGGGCAACAATGACAGTCAGCCTGAATCGGATGAGGTTACTCCAACAGGTGAATATAAGGACGACGACACCACAACTCAGTGAAGTGGTTGTTATACAGGAAGCAGTGGAAAGGGCAACATAGTGGCAAGTCATCTGCATCGTTCCCCAATAAATCATTCAAGATTAAAAATTCCACCAGGAATGCCTTCGTGATACGTACAATATCACATGGCCGTCAATCAGTACTCCTTTGTAATCGAAATGATTATACAATGATATTTAACTTACCTCCTCCATCCTAAGCACTAGGTCTTGATAGGTAAGGATCGAAGGCAGTCGAAGGACGCATGAAGAGTAAGTTTCAAAATCTTTCTTGGGTAGCAATTCCTGTTGGACATGAACCGTCTCGCATATCCACCGACATTGGTCCATCCTAAGATGATCAACGCCTGGAATCTGGATGTTACTACCGGTCAGCGAATATCATGCAATGTGCATACTGAGAAAGTGCAGACCACGCTTACTTCTCCCAATCGGCTTTACGTACCCAAGTCTTATACAGTTATACACTCATCAAAGAGTCTGCCCACTTTCACGATCGAAGACTTCCAGGTGACAACAACGCGCTGAAAGCCATCCTCGCCCTTAGCACCAACTCTGCACGCACGCAGACGATTCGACGAAGCCAAAACCCTTTGCGAAGAAATCACCTCCCAAAAAGTCGACTATTATCATTCTTCCTCATCCCAAATACGCGCGCTGCAGGATCTACGAAACCTCGAAAGAGACCTCCACACGCTGCTCGAGGTCGCTCCTCGGGATTATACGGAGAGAGATATTAAGTTGAACACGAGCGAGGAGCGCGTGAGCTCTTTGAAGAATGAACTCACGTATCTTCGGAGGACTGCATGATTAGTCTCCCTAGACGGATCAATGAAACATTTGCGCATAAGGACTTGACCGATCGGTCCGACTACATGCGAGTTATTCCGAATAAATTTCATTCTACACCTTCCAACAACTTTACATTCTACAAACCCTGCTATTTCTACACTATTTTATACAGCTTGACTTCTCAAGTATCACTGCAGCATAAATCAGAGTTTGGGAGCCTCGACGAAGGCGACACCCTGAGATATCGACATCTTTAGGTCAGGCTAAATTGGATAAGACAAACACGGACCTTCTCGATGTTGGCTGAGAGCTCAGGAAGAGCAGCAGCGACAAGCACCTTCTCAGCAGCGGTAATCTTACCGAGACCATGTATCTTGGCGATACCATCAACCTAGTATATCATCAGCATCAAAGACTTTTGGCACCATTGTGTTGACCTACACCAAGTTCGACCGGAGCAGAGAAATACTCCAGGTCCTTGCCAAGTTCCCTCTTGAGGGCGTCACCACCCGTCTTGTCTGAAGCAAGGTTGACAAATGTTGGGGCGACGATTCCCTTTTCGCCTTTTATGGCACGGATTACTTTCCCGGCAAACTCAGCGCCTGCGTAAGCCATGGAAAGAGTTGCTGAGCCAGCACCATCCTTAGCCTTGACAACCTCGTCTCCACCAAATTGGATGCGGTTGATGAGGGCATCAAGGGCACTGGCGTCCAAGGATGATGGCAGAGGGTGGGAAGATTGAGAGAGCAGGGGAACAATCTGATGTCATGTGAGTCACTTCTGAACATGTGCATTCAAAGCACAACTGACAGTAACACCACTGTGGCCACCGACCACAGGGACTGATACTGACGGTGATAACGAACGATCACCGAGAATTTCAGAGACAAAGGTCGAAGCGCGAACGACATCCAGTGTTGTTACGCCGAAAATCCTGATTATGTCCTATTAGTGCCGGTCATGCTGTTCGTATCACGACCTTACCTCTTGGGGTCAAAGACACCATGCTTCTTAAAGACCTCCGCAACAATAGGAACTGTGGAGTTAACAGGGTTGGAAATAACAAGCACGAAAGCCTTCGGGGCTGTGGTGGCAATGCCAGTAGCGAGGTCGCGGACAATACCAGCATTGATCTATGAGGACATAAATGGTTAGAAGACCGAATATAGCTGAGTGGGCTAACCTTGAACAAATCATCACTACATGGCGCCATAAAAATCAGTAACGACACAGAACGGCCCGAATAGCAACACCAACCGAGTCATCTAAGAAATCGCATGAGCCATCGTTTGATTTGAGCAACGTGCACGAGAACTCACGCCAGGCTTTCTGGGAATACCAGCAGGAATCACGACGACGTTGGCACCAGTCAGTGCTTTCTTGAGACCATCATCAAGGAGCAGGAATCCTTCGACTTTGGAAGGGGTAGCAATATGAGAAAGGTCGACGGCCACCCCGGGGGCGTTTACAATATCATAAAGAGCGAGCTGCATAAGATATGTCATTCACCATCCGAGCTGGGTGCATGCCGATCACTTTACCTCTGTCACAGCAGGGTTGGCCTTCAGGAGAAGCGATAACGGCTGGCCGATACCACCTATAGGTAATTAAGAGATCCGAGTGATCGTGTAGATAAGGAAGTACTACGATACCTGCAGCACCGAGAACGACAGCTTTCATGATGTTGAGAGTGTGGAAGAGTGAACCGTGGAAGACTTCAAGCAGAGGTTCGAAGAGATATCGGAAGAGAGGTATTTAAGATTTATTTATCGGGCTATTAATTTATGTACATATATGGCAATCTCGTACAATTCGCAAGCGGGGACCTAGCTCAAAAAGGATAATCAATTTCAAATGTACAGCCAAGGTAAATCTCAGTTCGAATTGCGGCTTGGGGTGGTCCATGATTTACTCGATACACAGCGTACTTGCAAGCAAACAAAGCGCTAGGAAGGAAAAACTGAAGTTATACGCGAAAAGTAAACAAATACCCTGCCTCCAAGTCCTCCCAGCATCGCCACATTTTCTCATCAGCTACCCCGCATATGTGAAAGAGAGACCAGTAAGTGAAGTCGTTCACGCATCCCAACGTGAACTTGAAAATGAGGGGGCCGTCACTGGCTTTCATGGGAATGGCTCTATACCAGATTCAGCTTTACAATAACCCCCCTTCTATCAGAGTTGGTCCAATGCGGCGACCGGGGAAGGCACAAACTTAAGGCTTACAAGGACCGCAATCACAGGCTGGCTTTTAAGAAGCTGAGACAACCAGAGTTCTAAAACTCGGTGAGATATAGAATGCCTGAAACGGTGAGAGGTCGCATCACGGGGGCAGCATTGAATCATACATAGATCATCGGTCCCTGGTGTGTTCACGGTCGACATTTTCCTCCTTGAGTAGTGGTTGCAAGCAGAATCTATTCCCACAGGACGCGTGCAGATCACGAACTGCCACCAAGTAATATGGGCACCACTTTGCGAACATCGCTAGTCTCGAGGTTGCTGCAAAACGAAGAGGACGGTGTATCATCTAAGTTGGTATGTGTGACAGAGCTCTATGGAAAACGTATCAACATCAAGGTAATCACGATCGTTGGGTATCCATATCCGCATTGTCCCGCAGAATTTGCGTCCCGGTTAGATGTGAGGCATCTCCGTACTGGATAACAGTAGACCCAGTCCTTTGTTCTGGTCCAGATCCAATCGTGCTGTATTCCACCACCGATAAACTAGCATTAGGTATTCTTGGTGAAGCTCTTAACAGATCTTCAGTGCACTCCAATACCCCAGTCGCTATCATGGACTTGAAAAATAAACTTATAAGCCATCCATGCGACGTAACCAGAATATTCCGACATCTTCCGTCAGGTTTGTCGGCAAGTGATGAGATGTACGGAACAATCTCGCGATTATACCACCCGACGGATCGCTCGAGCATGGCTTCCATGGGTTCAAGGGAAGGTTCACTTGGGTTGGTTGGTCCCTTGGTCCCTTGTAACTTCCCCATGAACTATGAGGATACGCCACATGGGCGGTAAACTTCAGAAGAACTGCCAGGGAGTTACAACGCATACTCACCCTCTCTCTCAGAGCTTGATCTTTCACCAAGATGACATCGGCATGATGCTGCAGAATTATCTCAGCCGTCTGCATAACAAAAATTAGATTTGATCAACCTTAGTGCCTATCAAGACACCTAGAGGATTGTACCTTGGAGGCTCTTGACAGATCGCTCGTGTAAGCTTTGTCGAATTGAATCGCCTTCAACAGCTTCTCCAGTCATAGCGGCCTGGCTTTCTCCTAGATCATTGAGCTGCGAATCAGCTTGACCTTGGATAATTCTAGCGCGGTTCCAATCGGTCTCCCCGTGTCGGATCACATATAAACGAGCGATTACCGTCATGATTACCCTAGTAGGGGCGAGAAATCCTTCAGTTGAACTCGAGAAAACAATATCAAGACAGGTCTCACCAGCAAAAGTACAGCTATACTCACCAGGGAAAGGCGGGCAAACAACGCAGGGGCACAGATACGAACGTAACAGTCTTACCGGAGTCATCCCATCAAATGCATCAACCCAACATTACCCCAAGAAGAGTTAGTCAAAAATAATGCCCGATAAGTTACATAATTTTTTATATCACCAAATAACATCAAATATCTCTTTGCATATTCCTGTTGTGTAACACCCCTATCTAGTGAGCCACTCGATTTTGAGCTCAAGCTGATCGTGGCCATGAATTGGGAGAGATTGGGAGAAATACAATAGTGTACACATTATATGACATATTCTTGATCCGGAGAACGATTTAACAGTCGTCTGATTTCCGTCTAGAGCTCGTCGTCCGGCGCTTTTCATCTTCTCCCCGCCCCATTTGATGCTTTCGCCAGCACCTTTGACGTTTTCATCAAAACCCTTGCTCATGTACCTTCCTATTGGCACACTCTGCATAATCGCCACCCTTGCCTTTCACCTCGTCGCCCTTCTGAGAGCACCAATGCCACGCGCTACCTTTCTTTTCCTCCGCGTAAGTACGGGTATCACCAGCTTTCTCGGAAGCATAGTGCGAATGACCACTCAGGAGCTAATGAAAAGTCAGTTCGAACTAGGAAGCAGGCGCACATAAACCAACCTCGAGTATTCTGGCCAATCTATCCTCCACCGCTCCTACGCTACTGTTTACAATCTCCTTCAATTTCGTGAAGATTGTCTCAGCACGGTCAGATGTCTGGACCCAGCGAATGCGAGTCTCCTCTGCGATAAATGAACATCAAATGTCGGAGATGAATATTAGAACACGTACGCAATAACCCGGGCCTATTCGTGGGGAGTGCAGCTTCGCTGACACTGCGCTCGCGAAGGTAAGCACGTAAGCGAGCGTCCGGCCACACGAGATATGCAGCATTGCGCGCAGAAATATCGTTGTATCTGAATATGATGTCAGAATTTTTCGAAGTGCGTCGGAGAAACGATACGCACTGTTTATCGATCAAGCTCACCAGCTCGTCGCGCTTTTTCTGTGCGGCGGTTCTATCATCAATGTAGCCGTGCTCAGAAAGCCATCGACGAATGTCAGAGTCGTTCCAAGCGTCCCATACGCTGTCGGGGGCGGAAGAGTAGTTGTCCCTATAAAACGGTGAAGAGCTGGTGAGAGTTGGAGATGGATGGACTACTTACTCGACCATCTTCACCAGTTCATCACGCTTCTTTTGTACGTCACTCTTGAGAAGACCATGCTTGACGAGCCAAGACTTCAATTCATTGTCAGACCAAGCACTCCAAACCTTGTCGGGTGAGGAGTAATAGTACTTTTTCATCTCTCCGAGCAAGGTGGAGCGAGATGTAGTATCGGAGGGTGAAAGAAGGTTGTGCGAAATCAGCCATTCGCGCTTCAGAACACGTCAGGGGAATCTCCGAGACTGAAGCAGGTAGATACATACCATATACGAGTCACTCCAGGCGTTCCATACTGGCTCTACCGCCGTACGACAGTAGTCGTTGGCAAGCTTCATAAGCTCAGCACGGGTGCTAGTCTTTTTAGCCTCAACTACTCCGTGATCTTCGAGCCAAGATCTGACTTGATTATCATCCCAAGTTGAGTAGACATAATCCTTGCTGTCGTCGAAAGCACGACCGACTTCCTGCGTAGCCTGAGCTGCGATGCTACTCGCGCTTTTAGACGCGTCATATAATGTATCCGTAGCATCGGAGTATGCTGAAGTGGCGGTTGCAGATGCAAGGGAAGAGTAGTACGATGCGGCGTCGGTATAGGATCGATGTTTCTGTTTAGCGAGCAA
Source organism: Suillus lakei (assembly GCA_016628065.1). Classification (NCBI taxonomy): domain Eukaryota; kingdom Fungi; phylum Basidiomycota; class Agaricomycetes; order Boletales; family Suillaceae; genus Suillus; species Suillus lakei. The sequence goes on along the minus strand of JABBWA010000088.1, from coordinate 20,249 downwards.
AACGAGCTGCTCGCGGGGTCCAGAAGGTGCTACTACTCCATGCTCAAGCAGAAATGCTCTCAGCTTGCTCTCGTCCCAGGTATCGAAAGAATTATCCTTCAAGTCCTGGAACGCGTGCTGGGCACGAGTATATTTATCATAGCTCCATTGCCTGCTTGCATCGGCGTAGGCACGAGACTGTTCAGCAAAAGATGGGGGTAGAGGGGGAGGAGAAGCCCAATTCGCCGCTACGAGATCATGCAGCTGAGATTGATCAAAATGAGAAGGGACCTTGATATGGTGGTCTTCAAGCCAGGAGCGCAACTCGGAATGGGACCATTTGCCGTATTCAGGGTTGGAGCCAAACCAGCTCGATGCGTATGCCGAACCGATGAGAAGAATAACATAGACTGAAGACCTGAATCGCATGTTTGGGTTGAAGCGAGAAGGTGAGAGGAGTGGTGAGCACATACTTATAGGAGCTCTGAGCCAGGTGACGTCAGTAAAACTAAGTTCATGACGCCATGTACCGTAAGGCTCCAGGACTGACGCCAACCTTTGCGCCAACCACGAGTGTTCTAGTACTATCAAATTCGATAAAATTATTCACGAACATTCTTTGCATGTCGCGCGTTAACATGGGGGTCAGATATTTGACGCAGATTGGAATCTGGATGATAGGTTGCCGCAGCTCGGGAAATCACAATATTACCTTTTCATTTGAATTACGTAAAAAGCTGTCAGACTACATATGCATGTCACTGACGTGTTGAAATTGCTACAGGCCTGCTATTGCAATTGTAGTACTCGGTACCCAATATTCACCTTCTTATTTTTTGGTATCGGTATCGATAACCTACATTCTATTTTAAGGGAAGGAAGGAGGGCAAAGAAATCGCCCTGCTGCTCCGGTAGTGGTATCACTACAGCGTCGAAAATCAGGATCTCGAGGGGACAACCTGACCGTACCAGAAACGCCCTCAACGCCTCATGAGGGGACAGCAAAAGTCCATGGCGAATCTCGAGGGTGCGCAACTTGGGGAGCGTGAGTGCATTAAACAATATGGGGAGTGGGTCAAACTCCTCAAAGCGTCCGGGACAAATGATGCACAATGATTGAAGATTGGCGTGTGTGAATTTCATGCGCTTAGCCTGATTACTCATGGACACTGGTTGACCTAAGATAATCTCGCACGAGGAGAGGTTGGGGCATAGATAGAGGAGATGGAGCACATTTCGTGGACGAATAGCGATCGCGACATGTGTCAGGTGGGCCCATACAGGATCGAGAGAATACAAACAGTCCAAGCCGAAAATCCGGTCTATGATCTTGAGACTCTGCACAGTGGATGGCAGTTGCGAGAGGGATTGTGCAGTGGCTTCAGCATCAAACCAATCGCCGAAGCGTACGGTAAGCTCCTGAAGTACTGCAGGGAGGTCCGCTAGTAAACATTCTGGTTTGACGTCGTCCCAGAATACGATATCGAGAGATGAGACTCTGCTCAAGTAAGGTTGAATAAGGCGTCGTAGTTTGGTCCTCCCACTTTTGGCGTACCCAGGGCAGAGTTGTAATGAGAGCGCACAGTCTTGTGATCGCTTGAGCCATACATCGTAGTAGAAAGCGGACTGCTTCCATTCTCTGCGGTCCTCGTCAACGTAGAAAGAGAGTTTGCACCACAATCTGGCCGTGCCTACAGCAACGTCCCTCCATCGTCGGCATACTCTGGTCAATTGCATGGGAGACGGGTCTGATCCGCGGCTCAAATGATCGCTGTCCATGAGATGGTAGTCAAAAATCTTGGACAAGACTTCAGCTGGCAAGCGCCCAACCGCCGGTCCAAGTCCCTCGTGTAGGTTCGTTGACTCAGTAATTTCGTCCTGCTTTCTTGTTCTATCCACGACGGTTTCCACGAGGTCCAAGATCTCATCCGAGACCACGTCCAATTTGTGTTGTCGTTCAGTGATGATGGTATTGATACCCTGGTCTTTGACCTCCAGGACAGAGCAGCCAAGATTTGGCAACCTGTACGGGGTATCGAGGCCTGAAATCTGGTCATCGTCGAAATGGGATCAGATCATATATCTGAAATAGACAATGAATAGACAGACTGGTATGACCGCTCGTGAATGATTCAGCTAAAAGGAATGATGATAATTATGAGACACGAGCGCCTATTTGCGATTGATCACTCACAATGTTTTGCAGTATATCTGGGACGTCGACTCCCTGAGTTTGCTGTTATCTCCTGAACTGTCTGCATGTTGTTTGCCAGAGACTGGTTGAGAGAGAAGGCTGGCTTAAGTATGTTCGAGGGGGACAAAGATCTTAGACAGTGAAACGCACAAAGCCGTCCTTGCCGTCCTTTGCCATTCTTTGTTTTAGGCAACACTACCTGGAGAATAATCGCAACAAGCCCAGGAAATGCTTCCACCTAGGCTCGTGACCAGCCTGGCGTATACTACCACTGATGCTCAAGTGGTGTAGCCAGGCTGGTCGATCTCGGAGTGGCGTCGCACGTTGAGAGGATTGATCATCCAAGCCAAAGGGTCGAACTTCGGACTGCTGATACATCCATCATCACGAGTGGGTGCATAAAATGGCATCATTTTGATTGTCCTGTTTAACGTTTGGTGTTCCAGCGCGATGTGCTGTTGTATTTGAGAGGATACTGTACTTTTCACAGTGCGAAGTTCGAACGAAAGACTGTGTTTATTACCCAAAGCGGCACACTGGCATCTGTCAAATTTCAAACTCCTCGCTTCGCCTACCAAATCACTCCGAGTTCGACCAGTCCGAGTCTACATCAAATATCTCACCATCTCAAATTGACACATTGTCAGACTGGTTACGAGTCTAGCTTCCCCCTAGTCTCAGGCCCCAGTGGCTATCTTCCTTCCATCAAGGTCTGACTTCGGGAGACTAAGCCTGTGGTACTTATATAAAACTTGTAGCAGTTCTTATAATGATTCGGAAGCTCACAGTGCACTTCAATTTTCATAAGAGCCACCACTCCAGTGATACATCTTCACTTTCAAGAAAATCAATCATTGGTTACTTGCGCTCACTTCTGGTGATTGAATCTTAATCTCGTATCCGTTAAGGCATAGGGGTGCTCATTGCCTTGGCCTGAGTCCAGTCAGAAAAAGCTCATCATTGAGCGAAACGAAATGCTATTGCGGTCAGGATATTCGGTGTTGGACGATTACTCGCAGCGTGAACAGCTCTCTCTTGCGGAATGTATCCAGCCTCATCCAAGCTTGTATTCTTCGGATTGGGCGGGCGGGTGGTGTTCGCAGGCGGGAGTCTAATGAGGTCTAATGAGGTCTTCTGCGTGCATGTGGGGGTCGAGACTCATAAGCCTGGTTCTACCTGAACCGACTGTGCATTCATGGGTGGGTTGGTGTGTATTTCCATGCCTTCCTCATTATCGCAGGGAACTTACTATATGAATCCTGACAGATCCATTCGAGAAGTAGAAGTAGCTTCTAAGATCCGGGAGTAGTAAGCGTTGTTTGCAATTCAAAATAATACATATGCACTGGCGGAATGACACCGGGCATTTGTTCATAAATTCGTCCTAAACAGATCTTGGGACAATCCATAGCGAATCTGCGGTACCAAACGTTTATCTGGGATGATTCATGTCCTGTTACTAGTGAGTTACCACCCAAAGAAAGATTTCTTCGAGTTTGATCTACTCCAGGCTCATCTGTTCTTCAGATGCTAATACTTGCCTATCATGACCTCTTAGTGGGTGGCGAGATCGGAGGAGGTGAATAATGTTGTATCATTTCGATTACAAAAGAGTACTGATTTGTGCGGGTATTAAGGTATTTCTGTCGGAATAGTCAACACTATGCAATGATTCATTGGGAGACGACCGACTTACCACCATGCCGCCCTTCCCACCGCTTCCCGTATAATAACTACTTCACCGAGTTGCGTTGTCGTCGTCTTTATATTCACCCGCTGGGGTAACCTCACCCGATTCAGGCTGACCGTCATTGTTTCCCACAGTCATGTTCTTGCCCCTATACCTTGGCAACCTTCCTACGTAGGCAACGCGGATTGACCAAGCGGAACCACAGAGGATGATAATACCTGTCAACAAGTTGAACACGGTGTAATCGGGTATTTTCCATGAGCGGAAGAGATATCCCGATCCATTCAAGATGTTAGTTGCGCCCATGCAAGCTGGAATCGGAAGAACATTGGCAGTCGTCCCTTCAATTTTGCATGAACAACTCACCGTAACTATGAGTCGCAAACAGAACTGGTCAGCCTGACGGCTATTAAAATCCACAGGGCAGTACATACTATGTTCTCCACGCCCTGCTTAGTTTTCCGTCACCTGGCTCCGAGGGTGCTTGCGCTTTCAATTTCCACTCCAAGACGCTGCTTCCCGCCCACTTTGGTTTCACCAGTCGAACAATGCACCAACAGCATCCAACAAGAAGTGCGGCCATGAAAATGACTGTCCTTGCTCCGAGGGTGTACAAAGCTGCATAGTCGGCATATGGCTTCAGTGCTGGAATGGTTGAGCCAAGATGGATGAAAATGACTGCAATGCTGACTCGCAATGTCTAGATCATCATAGTCAACAAGAAATAACAATTTACCTGAAAGAATAGATGATCTCAGCGCTGTCAAGCAATACTGGTCAGTTTGATGTGACGCCCCTTCTTCCGCTATCCGAAGGCTTACAGAAGATAGATACCAGCGCTAATGACCACAAATGCTTTTCTGATTGTCAGCTTTTCAGTCGACGGTGGAGGAGGCTCTGGCAAGTTTGACATGATACTGTTTAACTGCACTGATGAAGGTGAAAAATGATACTAGGACCGGGACCCAGAGATACACTTATAACCCACACATGAGATTCACACCGCCATGCGTTGGGCAGTGTTTCTTGATGCTGATGACCGGATGCTATTCTGGTTATCTACGCTACGAAACTCACGATGTCACATGTTCAGGTACAACGGAGAATTCATGAACAACATGCTGTCCCAGTGGCTGCAGTGACAGGCAGTGCCTGGTCTCGTCTGACATAAAACAAAAATCCGTATCCTCACCTTGCTGCACTTCACGCCCAAGATGCAAGACGTAAATCCAGTTACCAAGACCATACTTCACCTGTATGTCCCCTATACTCGATGAGCTAACTCTAAGACGAGCTAAAGTTTGATGCATGTAGCCTCCGCACCGCGGCAACGCTTTGGTCAGTATGATTTACCAATATTCGCGATAGTCTCTCGCAGGTAGTTTCTGACTATTGAAAACTGGCTGCAGCATGGGGATTGTTTTCCTGCACCTCGCTCTTCGCGAGCCCGAAATTAAGTTCTATGCATTCTATGCTGGAGCATACGCGATTGCCAAGGGCGCTCTCGGGCTGTTCCTCTCAAGAAGCGTTTATCGCAAAGCTCTTGCGAAGAAGAACGAGGCAACGAAACCACAGTCGAGCGCGGAAACTGCGCACGAAACTATTGGGACGGAGGGCGCCTGGGAAAATGAGAAGCCCCAAGGAGTTCCCGAGTCTGCAGACTTGCTGGTCTAATCGATGCGCTGAACCATTGTGGGTACCAAGCCCATATATTGTAGTGCAAGACTCAAATTTCCTAGAAGATATCCTGCCACTATGTAGCCCCGAAGTTCTTTTGTATTGCACTGCGCACAATCAATCGTCCTTCAATGTACTTGTGCGGCTGAACTTCAAATCCAGATGGTAGCCAGAGAAGTTAGGACCCATATACGTGGTTGATTGGCACTGATGCGTACCGTCCAATTCCACATAGGTTTATTGGCTGAGATGGATACAATGAGCATTTACATAAAGAAAATATGGCTTTATCAATCACCCAAATTGATTCGCGTTAAACGGCACTTTCGTCCTATGGCTTGGACAAGTGAGTGACTGTCATACTAGTACTACATCATTCCAAAATTAACGTAAGTCATGTAATGACTACCATACATCGTATGTCCGAGTCTGTCTAGACAGGGAATCACAGGCTCCGGAATAGATACTACCTCCGAAACTCGATTTCCACTAACATGTCTAGTGACTGGAGGCAGCATATGAGAAACAACCCGCAAGACGGGGGATATTATAGCGTGTGTAATGATGGCAGTCAGTCCATGCGCTGATGGGCTATTCCCAGAACTCAGTGACATAGTCGACGCTTATAAAACGAAATTATGTCAAAAGCCGTGTTCTCTGGAACGAGGCAGGTACGCCAGAAGGTCTGTGTACCTATCTGTTGATATGAAACTTCTTGTCAAGTTAACGCTCCAGTTTAAAGGACAACATACCAAGACAGAGTAATATGCATCAGTTGCGTTTGTTGAGTCATCAATTATAAAACTTTGCTTCAGAAAGTCAGTCTAGGGGTCATGTGGAAGGCCGAGCACCTGTGCTCGAGCCCTCAGGCCTCAGATGTAAAAACTCCTGGAAAACACAATTAGAATGGGTCGACTCGGATATTACATGCCGTGGTGTATAGGAGAGTGGATAGTCTCAAGGGTCGACCTTGATCTACGTTGACTCGGGCTCCAGTCTCCCGCGCTCTTCTTCCCTCTAACAATTTTCCCGCGGGAAACAACTACTTTGTTGCCCGTCCACCAGTGACCACTGATTAATGATTCATGTCCTTTTGGTCCTACTCGGCAGCCGCATCAAGCGTCACCTCTTTATCCTTGTTCTCGAATTTTCATCATGATCCCCATGGAGTTGTAGACAAGGTTTACCAGCCACAGCCCTAATCCATTACTCGGTCCTTGAGTGATGTGGACCGTCATCCCATGAACGCCAGCCTCACCGAAGTGCCTTTAGAGCTTACTATGTCACTAGGTGTGTTGGGATGGTTTCGTGGCATCTGATTCTGAATAAGCAGGCCGCAAAATCAGTTTCATCACCTCTCCGATGGCATTTCCATCGTGATAGCCATCACCATTCCTCTATCTTCGACTCGCACCCAAGTTCCATTTATCAATCATGTGGCTTGCATCCGACCCTTTGATAGCGAATCAGCCCCACTTGACTACCAAGGTTGGCTCTTCGGCTGCGGCTAGGTCTTTATAACAGGTGCTCATCGTTTGTGGACAGCTGTCACCGACATAGGCAAGTACAAGTTTCATGAAACGCGATGAGCCTTGCTAGGTTCGAACCATAGCGCTCATCATGCCATGATCATTCACGAGATATGAGCCCTGCAGTGTTTGCGTGGGTAACGTCACCGGTGATGACTCGTTCCGAAGGCAGTTGTGAGCGAACCCCTGACTATTGAATTGAATGGCGCTTTCCGAGCGCTCAAGGAGAACGCGTCACAGGGTTGTGCGCCTCCGCCCCGGTACTTTATTGTGAGCGGAACCCTGAATGGTGACACGTCCTGAAGCCCAAGAAGAGCTAAATTTGAATAAAACGTTGATTTCGTTAGCTCCACACTCCTCCGACTTCGTGTCCCGGGTCCCCCCTTTTTGATGCCACTCCCTACCCCTCCTGTTCAAATTAGCCAGCTTCGATGTGATTTGTTCGCTGGATACCTTTCTTCAAACACCGGTATATGCCCAGTACAGTCTTACGACAGATGCTTGATCGTAAGATCACCAGCTAATGCTAACAGCCTGGTTCTCCCCTGGCCAGACCACGTGGAAGGAAGACGGACGCTCCTTCTTGATTATGGTTCCACCTGTACACCACTGGCAGCAGTCATGACCACGAGGAGAAAATGCGTGTTTGGCGATTGTCATGTACTGCATCCTCTCACGTCAATTTAGCACATGCCCACCTTGTCGACAACAAGGTGCGAACGACAAGATTCTGTAACTCTGCATCAGATTTCCTGTGGTGAGACGCGTCCTCTCCTAAATGGTAACATTTTCAGGAAACTGGAGGATCGGCTCCTCCCGTTACTAATGGAATGTTACTTATGGTACATACATCGGTACGGATTCCGGCGGCGGCAACTTTCGGTAGCATGGTGGACTATGCTTGCCTTGGCCACTGAATGCCTTAAATTAGCAACTGCGCTAGCACGCTACACAGTTCCTGCTATGTAGTAGCAGTTCACGTTTAAGTAGCACCGCATGTGAATTTGGTTGGGCTGAAATTCTCAGCGCTATACTTTGCTACCCATCTCGGTGTTCCTGATGAGCGGACATCTTGACGCGCGCATTTCGTCAAACACGGATCAGAGTTCCTGTATCCTGGGATCTGGCTGGAGACGCCGCTCTTGGGTGCATGATCTGAGGACTGCTTTTTTGGATGTCAGGCTGATTACGATAGGGCATCCTCGCCGAGGCGGTCCGAAAGGGGTCACAACGGCACATAATCAACCGCATCCATCTGACTATATCGTGATCTTATCTTTGGCGGTAGAACGGGGAGTACGGCAAGAATAAAAGGTGGACTTCTTCAGGTGACTATCAGTGAATCAAAATACTGGCGCCTCAATGCACGTAGGCCAGGTACCGACTGGTACCGACCTGATATTATTATTCTTAGAAAATAGTGCGAGCCGTGACGTGGGAGGTCATAGGAGGTCATGCGTCAACCCCATGGGCATCTTCGTGAAGCTGGAAGACCAGCTCTCGCATGAAACCGAATGGACGGCTAAATGTGTGCGAACCGCGTTCCACTGATCGTGTCTTAGTCGCACATCGTATGAGGGGATGTTGATGCCGGTAGGGGCCCGCCCGAATCGTTCGAGATTCCTGTTCAAATGTGCACTCGCGGAGCGGTTATGTTCTTGAGAAGTGTCGGAAGTCATGGCAATTTCCGTGCAAGCGTTTGACTGCGGTTGATCAGCTTTGATCAGACGAATCCAAGGAACCGCCGGGACGACAAGGTTAAGGCTCCACATCATTTGCCCCATTGATCGGAAGTTCCAGGTGACCTCCATTTCGTGATTGTTCTCCACAGGCAAAAAAGGCGCATGACGGGGAATGTTAGGGATGTTGATCAGGGGTGATCTCTTCCACCAAGAAGATCACTCTCTTGAAGCTGTCGAGATTCACATAAGCTGACAGTTATTCACCACGCTAGCTTGTTTGAGATGTCAAGTTACAGAAGCACACACCTCTTGAACAGGACTGAAGTCCAATACCATATTCGGCGTCCAGTGAACTTAGCACCTCTCATACGACATGGCAAAGTTACATATGGGTCAAGTACAGAGCATTTCAACTCGACTTTTTTTATGTACTGAAGAGCCAGTCATAAAGTGACACGTCGTGTTCTTTGCAAGCCTTCTTGGACTTGCGCAGTACTGAGAATATATGTGTCTTTGTTACGAAAGACCAAGCGGGGTATGAGAAAGCCCAAAATAGCTTCGAAGAGGAGAACAGGAGGGGGAAAAGCGGCGAGTGACCAAGGAACCGAGAAAATTAGTGAAGTCCCGGCCCAAACAAGGCGGAGAATAAGAATATCTGTCAAACTGAAGTAGATATTGTTGGTAGCTGTTGGTTACTGTCGGGAGACCAAAGTCTATCGAAGCGACCTTACCGAGCCCCACCGAGAGCAACACATGTATGAAGTAGAGGTAGAGCAATATTCGGGACACAGCGAAGGGCTCGGGATGATAGTGTATTTGGACATGATTCTGTGTGAGATCTTCGATGGTAGCTCAAGAGGTTAGCAGAAGTGCAGAATACCGTACATGAATTCATGTAGAACTCATATCCGAAAGTTAGGCTAGATAACATAGCCGAAAAGCAGGCACTTGGCGACCAGTGTTCTCATACACGTTTGAGGGCTGATTCCATCGCACTCGGACAGCAGCACGCGGCGGCCGGTGGCAGACCGGTGTCCCTGAGTGATGTCAGGCCGCTATCAGGGCGTAACAGGAAAATATGACGACGACAGAGGCGCCATTAGTGCTGGCAAAAGAAATCAATTGAACGTTCAAACGTCGTGTCAAATGGCGGAGAGGATAAATAAAAGTCGTGATAAAGATAGTGTGACGTCGCGGAGCTGGGACATTACCCGGATCAAATTACGTAATTTAATCATCAGCCACAGGAAAAAAGACAACAAAGCTCGACCAAATCCACACCAAATACATAGCACACACCGTATCCACTAGTCGTCCCTTTTAAAAGTCCATCATCCACCATGCAGATTTCCTGCTAACATCCTGTTGGCGACCTTTGCTCGTCGGTTCCAACGTTGAGCTCGAGCTCGAGCTTCTTCTTGACTTTGTACTATTTCTCTCTTCTGTGGCGACATGCATACCCCTTCATCCTCGACATCCCACCCTCGTCCTATTCTCAAGCATCAACAAACAACTCCGAACTATGGTCGTGTCATTGGGTCTCCAGAACGGCTTCATGTCGTCCACTTCCCCCCATCCCCAACTTTGACTCGAACCTATTCTGCATACCCCCCTTCTACATATGATCGCTCTCCCATTGTTGTGGCACCTAATACATGTGCTCTACCTGAGCGCGGGTGCCCTGGACGTACTTATACCCTGGACGAGGAGCGTCCAGCGAGCTCGTCATCTCCCTTCAAAACGCTCACAACACGGCATTCCACCTTCATCCTCGTGCCGTGTTCAATCATCAATCCCAAGTTTCGCCCTCAAAATTGGGCGGCATTGATGATGGGTCGCAATGCACTCCTTGGCGCAGCTCCCCAACACAACCTCCTTTGATTCCTGACCTCTCCTCGGGGTCGGACGAGAGTGATGGTTCTTCCCCAGATTCATATAATGCTTCTTTAAAACCTTCTCCATCAATACCATGGCCCCCCCGAACTCTAGGGGATCCCAACGGCTATCTAATGACACCGTCATACGATCAATACGGTTATTCTAATAATAGCCCCAACGTTCACTCGACTCTGCCATTCCTCCCTTATTCTCCTTCTCCTAACGACACACATAAAGTCCGCCGTCAGAAACAGAAAGACCGCCCATGGGAGCGGGAGCGAGCAAGCAAATATGGAGCATATGCCATGGATGATGAAGCACGCGACAAACCCAGTCACAGGCCCTACGCGCTATATGGAGGCTTTTCATCCTCTGCTCTTGACGGATCGGACGACAGTTGTTTGGGAGGATTTTGACAACGAGTGACTATGCAATGAGGCGTTTGTTTGGAGGTGCATAACGACATTACGACTTCAGAGATTCGCATACCGCCTGTTACCCGTAATAATGGCGCTTAGATTTTCCCTGTTGTACTGTGTATTCAAGTGTTCGAATTGATATCGATATCTATTGCAGGAGCAGTTTGGGAGCAGTGGGGAATGATATAACCGCAAGTTTGATGCTCATCATCACATCCAACCCAGCTTCTCCATGGACCAGCTCGATACATTCCCAAAATCATCAGGCTTATTGCATATGCGCTGATTTCTTTCGAGCCCGTTGATGATCTGCACATCCGCTTCTGACAGGTTCAAGATCTGGAAAAATTAACGTCCCGCCAACCGTATTTGAAAATGTCTGTCACACTTGCCTGGCAGTTCTCCTTCTGTCGTCCAGCGTCCGCGCTCTTCGGAACAACTACGACGCCTCTACCCACATGCCATGAAAGGATAACTTGCGTAGGGGTAGCCCCGTAGTGGCTGGCTATCTCACCCACCGTCGGATCTCCACGTACAGTCGCATAACCTACACCAAAAGAGGTTAGGGCTACTTGCTTGAGGAATCCTTCAACTGACCTGTCGGAGCATATGCTGTTACAGCAATGCCCTTCTCTCTGCAATAAGCCAATAACTCATTCTGCGCCAGATAAGGGTGCATCCTGGTGTCAAGGTAAAGTTCCTTCTCCCGATAGGTCATATTTACGCAATGCTCACTCGACTTGAAGCATGGCCGGCATTACTTTGGCAGTCTTGAATAATTCTTCCATCCTGTAAACGCCATTTAGAGAGCAGCCTTCACCTACACAAAGATATGTACGTACGTCTTGATGGAGAAATTGCTGAGCCCAATCGCTTTAACCTTCCCACTGGCGAGGACCTTCTCCATTTCAGCCCAGGTATCGTTGAAGTTGCCTGTTTCATCCAGTTTAATCTGACCATCTGGGTTTCGCGGCCTAGATTCGTTCTCTGCACGCATACGTGCACCACTCGGTAAAGACGATTTTATGAAAACACCATTTCTTACCGTCATACGCGACGCTGTGAGGCCAATGTATCAGGTACTACAGCGGTGCCATAATCAGAAGGCACAATTGGCTTGGCAATGAACCGATGTTCACGTACAAGGTCAAAATAGTCCAGCCCTGCATTCTTCAAGCTCTGATCAATAGACCATTGCACGCGTTTGGTGTGGTTCCAGCTGATAGAAGCCAGAATGGTCCAAACATGGTGGAGAGAAGCCGAGGATCAGACTTACGGAAGCTTCGTGGTGACGAAGAGTTCTTCACGGGGAATCCCAGAAGCCTTGATTGCCTCTCCCACAGGTTTCTCTGTTCCGTAAATCCATGCCGTGTCAATGTGTCTGTAACCTGCTTGTAAGGCAGTGAGGACCCATGAAGTTGCTTTAGCCTGTTCAACAGGATCTCTGCTAGCAAATACCCCAAGACCTATATTTTCCTGAGTGCCCGCATATCAAAGCTCCCGACAGGTGTTGAGCTTACCCACAATGGGAACCTTGGCCCCTGTGTTCAAGTTCAATGTTTTCGTTAGCCATTCAGACATGTTAAGGTGGATTCAAGTTAACAGACCTCCACGCTCACTGGGCCTTCACAAATATTCAGAGAGTCGTGAGATGCTCAAGGCGTCCCGCAGTGATAGTGCTCCGTGCGGCCCGCGACCACTATCACAAGACCAGTCTGGGATTTGCCCGCGGGGCATACTCAACAGCAGATGACAACAATTGACGCTTACAGCAGGGACAAATGAAATCTATCAGCTTAAATGAAACACAAGGCATTCCAGCATAATCCCAAATCCACCTCAAAGTTTTGCTTCTGTCTGAAGCACTCTTTCTTCTTGCCATCCCAAGCGATCGAAAGTCCACCCAAGCACCTTTCCCTGCTTATCAGGCTGTATACATAGCCTTCTATTCTTGTCCAATGCATCAATCCGTCTTGCGTCCTCTTCATGTAGTTCAATCACCTATTAAGGCGCCATTAGAGAGGGAGGCTGGGAGCTCCTATTTCTAAACTTACCTTCAAATTCTCTTCTTGCCTGCCAACGTTCTCACTCTTCGCAACAAGGCCCGTCCCGCGTCCTATGTGCCATGATAGGACAATCTGGGTTGGAGTAACGTTATACTTTTTTGCTAGCGCCACAATGATCGGATCTTCGCGGACAACGGCATAACCTGCACATTGTGATCAATAGCCATATCGTCACTGATTGATGCAACATGAATTCTCCGACTCACCAGTGGCAGCGTAGGCGACAACCGTTATACCCTTATCCTTGCACCATTTCAAAAGCTCGTTCTGCGCCAGATACGGATGTAATCTGTGTCACGGGGTCAGCTTAATGACCGGACCGCAGTCCTCGGTTCCTGGATCGTAAATACGCAGCACTTACTCGATCTGCAAGACAGCGGGCGTAACTTTGGCCGTCTTCAAAAGCTGTTCCAACCTGCCATATGAGAGTAACCCTGCAGTCAGTCATTCCAATCCAGGACGGAAATATCAGAATTCATTCGTACGTTTTCATTGAGAAGTTGCTGACACCAATTGATTTGACTTTACCGCTGGCAAGAACTTTCTCCATCTCCTTCCAGGTATCATTAAAGTCACACGTTTCATCAAGCATCAGGGACCCATCCGCGTTCAAGGGGAGGGGGTGATTATCTATGGAGAGAGAGCCATCAGGGCCGACAGATCAATTGAATAAATGGTAATTTTGGAAACTCACCCTTGTAAACCACAACTTGAGGCCAGTGAATGAGATACTGTATTGAGTCACGCAGCAATACAGGGGGAAACCGAGAGTTTGGACTTACCAGATCGAAGTAGTCGAGTCCAGTGCGTTTCAGGCTTTTGTCCTAGGGACTCACGTACGCGTTTGGTGTGATGCAAACTGTCAAATTGATGAGACCACAGTTGATTTCAGTTCACCACTGAGCACCGGATAACAAAGTGACTTACGGAAGCTTCGTTGTGATGAAGAGGTCTTTCCTAGGTATACCAGACTGCCTAACGGCTTCACCGACGGCAACCTCGGTGCCTGCATCGCCAGCAAGGATTGTCAGAAACTTAGCTCGAGATATACTTTTTCAAGCGTACCGTACAACACTGCTGTGTCAATATGCCTGTACCCTGCTTCAAGCGCAGTCAACAGCCAAGAAGACGCTCTTGCTATCTCTTCTGGGCCAGTCCCTACCCATGATCCGAGTGCTAAAAACATCAGTTCATATAGAATCAAATTACATTAGGTGTGTCCATGAACGCGCACCGATACATGGCATTCTTGCCCCGTTGTTCAACTGCAGCTTCATTGAATCAAAATCACTTCAAGCAATTTGAAGGTGAATCGAGCGTGTTGAAATTGGGAGGTACGGGCGTGACACAGTCCAACACGGAGCGCTACATATGGCGTTACGGGGAAGACCGACATCTGATCAACCTATCACCGCTCACCGGCATCACTACCAGGGACGCCTGCTTACGTGAAGCGGAAACCAGTCCACATGAAACCTGTGTGACAATGGTTGCCACCACCACATAATTTAATACATATTCAAATGTAAGTAGATCTGGGTAGGAGAGTGACAAGTCGACATCAAACATGGTGCGGTATAATGCCAATGGCTACAGCGATAAGATGGCGCAGAAGTATCCAACTGGCGCGCGCTGTTCATCTAAACACAATAGAATGAGGGCCGACACTACGCGGAGTCCAAAGACACGAACACACGATCTTTCTCTTCCTCACTGATAGATGGCGAGTTGGGTTGGACTTCCTCCAAGCCGAGCCGAAATCTGGTTTCGGCATCAAGGTTGGACGTGGGTCCATGATAATGTCGATGCGCGCTGGATGGTCGTGATGTGATGAGATTGTGAACATGCACTGCTGAATTAACGACTCACCTGAGGACATACCACACCCTACTCGACGAGATTCGACAATTAGTTACTCCAAACTTGGCACAGAAAGAACTCGTACTCACCCACTAAGAAAAACAACTCCGACAGTGATTACAGACGCATAATTCATATTGATCTTCGTGACGGGGAAAACTGTAGGCAACGAGAAAATGACACAGACAAAGAGCGTCCAGCTTATGCAAGTAACATTTGCTGCCCAACCGAGGAGACCTGGTCCCATGTAAAACGGTCCTGGGCGGAAATCCACGTCCGGGTGATTTGCATACAGGCGACGCCTACAAGTTTGTTATTGGTCAGTCAAACGATACAAATGACAAAACCTTCTCACAAGAATATCGGAATAATGTAACTCAAATCGAGTGCAATAGCAGTGAGGGCAAAGATGGCATTCGCAGCAATCGGGGAGGCTAGATCGAGGAAACCTGGAAGAATTGACAAGATAGTTGTAAACCAGATAGCACGCAGGGGAGTTCTAGTGGATCCCGCTATATGACCAAAGTATCCGTTGTCGGGGAGGCCTGAGGATCTGATCAGAATATGGAATATTTCCTTGACATTGTTGCTTGCCATGATCACGGCTGAAAGCATAGACAGTACGAGAGCATGCCTGCAGTGCCGTTTGTGAAACAAAAAACGCTGTAAGGCATACAAAGCTCTAAATACACAGTCAGCTTGTACATGTCAAATAAACAGAATAACTACCCAAAGGAAGAGCGCTGCAGGTGTGCCCATGCGCAGAGCCATGATCTGTGGAGTAATGAGCTATTCGCTTACACTCTATAACTTGTGCTATACCTGCAAGAATGCAGATCCAGATATTCCTGGCAGATCCCCTCTGATTGTATTGATGAGAAAAGACAGGGATAGGTAATGCGTGGAGCAACTCACATCGGACCCGAACACAGCATGAGGACGACATTCAATAACCATCCCAATATCCCGGTCCCAATGACTGGATTTTCGTTGATAATATTACAAATTATCTAAAGACCAAAGCTTACCAGCAATAAATATCGCAGCAGGCGCTGGAAGGCAAGATATGAGGGCTCCACATTAGACGCTGCGATGATCCAACGCACCTGCATATGCAGCACGACGAACTTCTTCGCTGATATCAAAGATGCGTTAAGTAGGTACTGAACATCCATGAATAGTACATACGAAATATGAGCGGTTGCGTCATAATCCTGTAACATCATTCAAGGCTATATCGACTTTTGGAAGCTGTCTAATCTTACCGTCATCTAATAAAATTTTGAGGTAAGTGAAACGCTATGAATGATCGCCTTGTCACGTACTGTCCATTGTACACTCAACAAACCCAGCAAAAAAGCGATGCCATTATTCCAACCCCCCGTTTGATTCACAATTCCTTGACTTCCAAACACGTAGTTCGCTGCATGCATCTCTGAACGAGGTGTGGTCGCTAACAAAACAATGATAATAACGACAGTTGCACCAAGGTTCACGAACACGAAGCCTCTGGTAGCAAAAGCCAGGTACCGTGTCGCCAACGAATTCAAGAGTCCATGGACAATAAGAAGTCCAGCGAACAATCCAACTGTCTTCCCTTGTGTCAACTGAAAGGTCGGAGAAGATAGCGACACCGCAGCCCAGATCATGTTGGCAAGTCCGAACTCCGTTGATGACAGTCCCGCGACCTGACCAAGAATGTTTAACCAACCAACAATCCAGCCAACGATTGCGCGATGGGACTTCGGGCAGAGTTGAGCTGACGCCGTATACAGCCCTCCGCATGTAGGAAATGCAGAGACTATCTCCGCAATGCTGGACCCAAGCGTGAAGCACATACATGACCCAAGTAACCAGCACCAAGTAACCTGGAATTGAGGTTCTTTCAACGCCTTGAGAAGTGACCTTAAATTATGACGTACGGAAGCAGGACCTCCAAGTAACAGTGGAGTGTTGAGAGTCGTCGCGATACTCGAACACAATCCCTGTGATTTAAATTTGAAATAAGATTGGGACTACCATAGAACGGACTGTACAAAACACACCATGATACTGAATGCAAAGCTGATGGTGGCGAGATTCGAGAACTCACGCCGGAAGGAAGGCTTGTACCCAAGTGCCTCCAAGCGGTGGTCATCATCATCAGTTGTATCAGACATTGGAGCGCGTAGATGTGAAAGCCGACAAAGTACTGAATGAATGAATGAGCCTTAATGAACCTTGTTCAGGGCGGTGTAGGATCCATGCATGCGGTAGCCTAGGTCCGTCTGATAAGGCGAAAATTGATTATCATGTGCTGCATGCATAATCAAAATTCCCGGGAGGTTTTGTAATTTATTGCAACGCATGACAGCTGAGCGCTGATGGCCTCTTGTTATCCCCGATAGCTCCACAAACTCAGCTGGAGCTTGGCTGGAGCTCTTGATAGAAGAAACGACTATCCTCCTTCGTCTGCCTAGGGGAGACTAGGTGGAGACCTTAACAGAACCAAACGCATACCAATAGCACATGTGAAGGAATTCCTTCGGCGTAATTTAAAAAGAGCGGGTGTGGAGTGGAGTGGAGTGGCGTGGCGTGTGCCCTGGCATGTTTGAAATCGTCTAATTACCCCCATAGCGTCCGCAAAAGTACTGATGCGCCGTTCAATTGCAATAGATATGATACGTACGTCCCACGCATACATGTTAGGCTGCATCTGCCATCGACGATTCAAAATTTCAACGATATCTTGAAAGAGGTATATAGAAACGAGTATGATGCAGAACGTTGCGTTGCAGCTCGGCTGAACAACGGTTAAAATGTTGCCAAACTAAATAATACATAGTAATTCGTACAAACAGTAATTTGAATTACTAGCATGCAGACCAATGAGTAGAAGACAGTCGTTCCTTCTATAATGGAGATGAGCAGGACCCGGTCGAGAGTTACGATTCGGAGGCATACATTTAAGTGACCAGCTGCTTCGCTATCTGTTGCGTCTAACGG
Source organism: Suillus lakei (assembly GCA_016628065.1). Taxonomy (NCBI): domain Eukaryota; kingdom Fungi; phylum Basidiomycota; class Agaricomycetes; order Boletales; family Suillaceae; genus Suillus; species Suillus lakei. Next base: position 2,290 of record JABBWA010000088.1, on the reverse strand, counting down.
AAACTGTTGCTGAGCGTAGTTGATCTGGCAGAAAAACCTCCAATACCTCCAACACATGACGAACGACCGTTTTCCTTGTATTATGTGGGTCTGCCTACGCCAGGAGACTAAGAAAAACCTCGAGTTGCCGTCTGGCTGTTACCCGGGAGCGGGGAATGAGCGATGCATAACCACGCTGTCACTCGACGATCAGTGGCACTGCTCTGCCTCCGGGTCGCTGCTGACAGCGACAAGAAGCCTGGCAGCAGCCAACAGACAGCACTTTTTAAACGCGGCGGCTTCTTCATTTATAAATCCAACTTCAGACTCCACATCAGCTTGGACCTCAAGGCCTCATTAGGCACAAATCAACCGCTCTCTTAACTCGTTTAACTGCTCAGAGACCCTCTCACGCGGAAAAAACCATGGCTCTTGTTCTGCCAGACGGGTGAGCACAAGCCTGTACATCTGAATCTGGCATGCACTGATGTTGTTTACTCAGTTACCAATATGTGGCTGCCTCGATGCTGTCGGCTACCTGGGTCATCCTATGGCAAATCCTACGTATCTACCCTGCTAGGGTGGCAGCGGGCATTCCTTATCCTCAACGTTAGCCTTCCCTTAACTTTTGCCACTCGGTTACTTATTCAAGTCGGTCCAGTGTATGCGGAGAACGCTCAACTAAAAGACACAATCGCTTCTTGGACCGGTACCAAGTGGCACCCCGGCAAGGACCCCGAAAACCAGTCTCCATCACTGCGCTCAACAGCGCCAACGCCGCTCAACGGCGCCCAGCCGACCACATCGGCCAACACCTTTATCACCAAACCCAACCTACTAACAACATCACATACAAAACCTCACTAATCGAACCACCATAATGGCACGAGGTAGCACACCAACACCTCCACCACTCTCGGCCCCCATAACAAGAAGGAATAAAGCCACCTACAGTAAAGCCTTACTAACACCCAGCAGGACCATGAAAGAATACATAGACGGCACAGACATCAGAACTGACATCTCAACCATCCCAGCAGCGAGAAAGTTCCTCAGCACCAATGGCCTGATTCTATCCACCGGCGGAGGCACCCTCGAAAACTTATCACTTGCCATCTTCGAATTAAGTTTATCCTCCTCCCTGGGGGCCACCCACACCAAAGCCTTAAGAGCAATAGCCATGATAGCACACGAAATCGAGCAGACCATCAACACCAACAGACTCGTGGAAAAGATCACAGCACTGATGGGCGGACCCATAGCAACGCTAGATGAAAAGGTGGAGGCACTATCGGAATTCACGGAGAAGCAAACGGCCGCCTTAGACAAGGCAATGAACGAGGTGCGTGACCACATCACAGTATCATCGAAAGGGATAGAGAAAGTGGTGGAGGGAGCTATCCAAGCCAAGCACACAGAAATGCTCCCTAATCAGTCCAAAGGACCCATATCATATGCCAGCGTCACAAAGACGGGGATGCCCGCACCACTAACGAGAATTTTATCACGCAGCGAAGTGCAATCCAAACAGATCCTCATCAGCAAGAGATTCATCACCGGCATCAACACCCTCAGAGACCTGACCGAGGCACAACTGGTCGTGAAGGCAGGAATGGCCATCGAACTCCTCAAGAACACAGGCGCAGACCTCCCCATCAACATGGCAATCCTCTCAGCAAGAAAACTCACCCACGGCGGCATCCTCTACGAGCTCAACAACCAGGAGTCAGCGGCATGGCTCAACACCCCAGGCAACAGAAGCTCCTTCCTGGAACACTTCGGGGCGGAAGTCATAATCAAGGACCGGTCATACCAACTCATCGTCGAAAACGTTCCCATCTCGTTCAACCCATCCTCTCCAATGGCAATCGCAGAGATCGAAACCAAAGGCGGCCTCCAGCAAAAGTCGGTCACCAAAGCCAGATACATCAAACCTGTAGCCCGCAGAACCCTGAACCAGAGAACCGCCCACATCGCCCTGTCCCTCAACTCAAAAACTTCGGCCAACCAGATCATCCGCCACGGCATCACGATAGAAGGCAAAATGGGAAGCACACAAGAAAAGGAACGATGAAGCCCAGTACATATATTTCCCCACAGAGGACCCGATGACATGGGAGACAAACAAGCACACCCAAGACCAACTCGAACCTGACCAGGATCGCCAGCAGCAACGCCCAACACAAGAACAACCCCTCCCTCCCATCCACGAGGAAGACTGGACAGCAGCCCCCCCACGCCGCCCAAACAACAAGGTAAAACAGCAGCGCACGACCTCTAATCGCATCCCCTTAGGTACGCAATCCCGCCT